>JAVQIZ010093330.1:0-10049 GCA_036023535.2 Galaxias brevipinnis | reverse complement strand
CTGTGTTTTTAAAATTCTGTCAGCGGTTTTTGGTGTGGGTTTGTTTTTTTTAACACGGGGGGGCACCCCCCCCCCCCCCCCCCCCCCCCCCCCCTCCCCGAACCACTCGCAGCTGCACTGGTGGTCCAATATAGCATTTTAGGATAGTACATCTATCCCAACAAAAAAGGCAAAAAGGGACAACAATAACAGAAAGAAAACATATACCAGTAATTTGGGGAATTGCTTGGTCTCCTTCGTTAGATTGGCCAAAAGTATCTTATTTGTTTTAGTTTTCACTACAATAGGTATATGCCTGCTATTCAATGATAAATAGCATTGCCCCTGAATTATGAAACATAAAAAAATTCACCAAATCTGATGGTTATTTTATTTATCTATAAAATAACAATGCGATGGCTGTCTGCTAAAATAAATGGTATAAAAAGAACCAGACACTTGCATTCACTCCAAAGAGTTTGTAGTCTCAAATGTCAGAATGTAAATAATAAAATAAAAATAAGATACACAACTGGGCTCCGGACATGACAAAACCAGTTGGAGGACATCAATATCTGTATTTTGTAGAGTAGTCCTTGGGTGACACAACAAGACCTCTTCCTTTACGTGCACCTCTGTAAACAGTTTCAACAATGTCTATCATCTCCTGTTTATCTTCCATTGTCCAGTTGATTTTGTTGTTGTTACCAGTGCCAAGATCAATCATAATGTGTTTGTTCCTAAAATAGAAAAAAGGTAATCAGTTTGCTGTAGAGAAAACTTTCAGATAAAAACTACTTTTTGTTCTGCAAACAGCATTAAGATGAACAACCTTACCTGAAGAAAAACATAACGGTGCAGGGATCATACAACTCGTACATCTTGTTGAAGTCAGGTACCTCAGTTATGTCCACTAGGTAAATAACTGCAAAGTTTTTCACCTGTTGAGAAGATTTAAAAAAACAAACAAAAAAACGATAACTTCAAGACAAAGTATGTGCTAGTCTAGCATATTCATTCCTAAATAGGGTTTGCACACTCCGATTTAATGTTATTTGGCACTGCAGTACATTCACATCAGATTTAAATGGTACGTTGTTTTTTTTTATAATTATAATTCCTGGTTCTTGGCATGATCATAGTTGGCCAACCAGACAATTGAGACATTTCCAGTTTTCTTCTTTGCTTCTTTTATTGTTTTCAAATCATTATTTCTTTCACATAATTATGACAGGCGTTAATATTGTATGTTGTGTGGTGGCATTTTCAATGCAATAAAAATAAAAGCTCTAAATAGTCTGCCGAGTGATAAAAATCATGCACAGCAGCATGATTTTAAATATGGGCAAACCCCTTCTAAATATAAAAAATCCTAAAACATATTTTCTGCTGGTTGATTTTGATATTTAAGTAGTCATTCACTCATAATTAGGCCAGTGTGACATTCTGTTTTCCAACAAACCTTTTCGGCTATACTGTAAAGAACTTCATCCATTTTCATGCACGTTGGGTCCCAATCATGTCCAAATCTGATAACTAGGACTCTGTCCTCCTCGGACAGAATGGCTTGGTCTACTTGCCAGCCATTGTGAAGATGAGGTAGCATGTAAGACATTTTTAGCCGAGAGTGAAGCTTCGCCCTTCAACAGAGGAAATATGTCGATAATTGGTTATGATTTTCATTTATTAAACAAATATAGGCACAGTTAGCTGTACGGTGGTCCAATTATTAGCCGGTGACAATCCACTTGCTACCGTTAGACCAGTCTTCAGTAACCCAGAAAGCAAGCCAGATAGAAGAAAGCTTAGCTTAGTTAGCATTTCACTCTTTTTAATACAATTGGGACATTCTGGAAGTGGAAAGGACACCACAACCAAGTAACATAAGTAACTAATTAAATATAACTTACCGAAGTGAATTGTAATTACCGAACTGCGAGCTATACAATATCGTAATGAGCTGGTTGGCTAAAATAGCTGGGTTCTGCAAGTGCAAACCTAGCTTGCTAACGTCTAGCTAGCTCCTGAATCCAATGAAACTTCCGGTTGTAGTTTTATTTTCTCGAGCATTTCCGACGAGAAGTGTAAAACCTAAGGTCTCATTGCTGCCACCCATAGTTCTTTGGGCATTGTGCAATTAAAGATTTCTAAAGAAGTAAGTTAAAATGTCGGCAGAGCAAAAAAAATAATCTAATATTTGCCCCCACTACCATTCCTAATATTTCTTTAAATGTTGTCACTTATTGTCTTTGTATGCTACCGTCTGTTACCTTTTTAGTTACCACCATTCAACACCTCCTATCCATGTGCTCCTCAACGGATAACGGCATTATTGTACTATCAAAAATATCGTTTTTAGACTACTCTAGCTGTTTGGATATAACTTGAAAACCAAATAAAATCTGCGAATTTAAGGCTAAAAATTCTAAGTACCCAATCCCTGTGTCCAAAAAATTAAATGTATCAACCCTCGTGAAGGTTCTTGTTTTATGGTCTAGGTTTACAACTCTACTGTGCTCAAAAAAAAAAAGATTTTGCAGGATTTTTAAACACATAGGCCTATTTAAACCGTATTTTCAAATACTTTATTAGAGCTTGGAGTGTTCATTTATATCAGTTAAACTATTTCTATAGGTCGGTAGAGAATCAACTCGGCATTTCCTTTCCTTTCGGAAACATGTGCGCGCGTACGTCTGCGTATGTGAGTGAATGTTCGATGTTTGTGTGTGTATATGTGTGTGCGTGTGTTGTTTGTGTGTGTGTGAGAGAGAGAGAGAGAGAGTGTGTGTGTAAGTACTTACGTGTGTGTGTTTGTGTGTGTGTATATGTCAGGAATCAGCTGTTCTACACTATGACGTAGTTTCCGCATTTGAAAACATTTGCTAGCTCGCTACTCACTACTAGCTGAACTAGCTATCATAACAAGTCAAGTTTGAGTCAAAGGTAAGGTCTTGAACTGAAGCAGCCCTTCGAAACGGGATTTAATCAGGTAACGTTACAACTTGGCATGTAAAGCTTGTATTTCAGTTTTGGATTCATGGCGATTTTCGACAGATTACCATGTCTTTTAGGGCGTCAACGTAATAAGCGACAAGTTAACGTTTTTACGCGTCGCATGTGCTAGGCAATTTGGACCGCACACTAAGTGTACAGCCTACTCAACCTAACTAACCCAACCAAGCATTAAGGTTCGGAACTGGCAAACGTCGTCAGCTGCCTAGACTCTAGACGTTACTTGAAACATTAACATTCTGTTGGTTGTCAAATCATGTTTAGAGAAAAGTATCGGTTTGCCGAATGACCTGCTAACTTCTAGTTCTGCGCAATTTTACCATCAGTTTTATCATTACTAGTACTACTAGTACAGGAAGTGTTATTTTTATTTTCGTTATTATAGCTGCGGATAGTTAAGCACAGTGATTGGCATTGCACAAATTATTTTGTGTACGACTCCTGGATTATTAGTAGCAGTGCCATGTACCTAATCAGCATCGTTCAACATTATTTAAGGTTTTGTTAGTTAGGAGTGTTCTTTCGTTTTAAGCGTTTTATTAAATAAATATATTTACTTCTTTTTTTCAGATGTCAGTGTGAGCAAGAGTCATTAAAACCTTACAGCTGCTGATGATGGAAAATATGAATTTGGTGCTTTGACTTTCTGCCTGACATGACACACCAGACATTGTTTGCATTGCTGCTTTTTGCAAGTCCAAATTTTGCTGTGCTATGTGCCGTGGAGTCTTTAGAAGACCCCCTTTCACAGTAGTGCACTGACAGACCAGAGTTGACATTGTGACTGCTGTTTTTGATCATGGATCAAGGCGTTATGGATATTCCGGTAATCCTAGTCATTAAGGCACCTAACCAAAAGTATGATGACCAGACCATCAACTGCTTCCAGAATTGGACGGTAGAGAAACTAAAAGCCCACCTATCAGATGTATACCCAAGTAAACCGGTGAGTACAATCTCGCTTTCTCAGGGTGGACACTGAGCGCGGAGCGGAGCCTTTGGTATAAGTATTGCTAGACTAATTTACTCCTGAGGACTGGGCTCCTGGGTTTAGATGAGGAGCAGCAAATGTATGCTAGTATTGTGCAACTCAACCATAATATATTTGATGTGGATAATTGTTGTCCAGTTGCTTTGAAGCGCAAGACTGCTTAGAAATGCCACCTAATGAGGCCCTTCAATGGGTTACTCTAATCCTCTTACAAAGTACATAGCGAGGTGTGACGTTTGTTTTGATCCGGAATATCTACTCCTTCATTTCCAAGCCTCTGAAAGGTCTTTCACAGCCAGAACCATTATTGACCTATCAAGAAAAACATAAAAAAGCTCTCATGTTTGTTGCTTGACCTGCTTTTAGGGAACATTTAAATAGGATGTTACAACATTTCCTTAATTTCTGGTACCTTTGCAGCCATACTACAAAATGTTACCTAACTCTGGTGGAATTCATGTCTAAGCTATTTAAAACAGGGTAACAAGCCAGGATGTTTATTAAGGATGTAAAAGTTTTTTTAACATGTTCTTAATACAATATTAACACACACGCACACACACACACACACACGGACAATATTGAGAATGTACAAGTCAAGAACATGCTCTGGGACCTGTCATGACATTCCATTACAGTCATTTAGCAGACTCTTTTATTCAAAGCAACTTACAATGAAATTACAGGGGCAATGTCCCTGGAGCAATTTAGAGTTTTGCATCTTGCTCAAGGGCACACTTGTGGTGGTGGTGTTCGTAAGTGAGCTTGAACCAGGACCTTCTGGTCACCAGGTAGCTGTTCTACCCACTAGGCCACCACTATCCCACACCACTACGACTTTCTCAGTTGTAGGGTCTAATCCTCAGGTCTAAGTCACATTTATCCCATTAACTGACCTGGTTACTTGCACTGTCTGCCTTTTAGTGTCATGGGCTGGCCCACATTTTCACTTTTCAAGGTTATCGACTGATAGTGGGCTACACTTAATAATACAGAATTAATGTATAGTAGTACTTGTCTTAAAGGGACCATAATGTAAGATTTGGAATATTTCTTTGTCTAGCATTGTTTTATTACTCAGAGGGATTGAACCAACAACATGAAAGAGTGAAAACTGTGCCTTTGGTTGTCAGAGGTGAACAAGACAAAATGCACATCTACCCTGTTTTACAAGCTGTTGAATCGCAGAATCGCAGCCATTTGTGACATAGAAAGTGTAATACAATCTGATTGACCAATGACAGACACAGGCCTGTATAAGTAAGGGCAAGCTACTCCAGCAGCAGCTACGACAACAGTGGAAGTTTACAATTTGTAGCCAATAACATAACTCAGCTGATGAATATTAATGAGCAATGGGTGTAAACTCGCATTCACCACTGAAAACGGCATGTGAGTTGGAAGCGAAGGAAGAGGCACTCTAAATATGATTTGTTTTAGTGTTCAAATGTTTTTAAATGAGCTTCATAGACACTAAGGAATTACGCAAAAATGTATGATTGTTAAAAGGCCCATAATGTAGACAAAGCGACAGAATTGTAATTAAATGAGGACTAATGAGACAATGTTTTTGTTTTCAATGACGACTATTTATTAAATTTTTTAGAGCTCCAACGACCAGAGGCTGGTGTATTCTGGCAAGCTCCTGTTGGACCACTTCAAACTAAAAGATGTACTTAGAAAGGTAGGTCCTGCTTCACTTGGGCATTACGTTCACATTTCAGCCACATAATGGGTGTACCGTAGTAGAGCATGTGCTATTGCATTAGGAGGCAATTCACATCAAACTTTACATCAGTCGCCTTCATTAGAAGTTTATCGCTGATGCAACCTCCATGCATGTCCGTTATGCAGCAGCGTGCTTGTCTTGATTAATGACCTCTGTTGACTCCCACAGCAGGACGAGTACCACATGCTGCATCTGGTGTGCGCTTCGCGGACACCCCCCGGGTCTCCTCAGCCCCACAGCAGCCCCAGTAACAAGTCCCCGGAGCTTTCCACTGCCGGTCCCTCGGTGGGTTAACCCGGCGCAATCCTGTGCCACGCCTTCCCATTCATTACCTTTTATTTCATCATCTGCACATTCCTATCATCATTATTCATTATGTCTTTTCAATCCCCCCTACAATCCCCTTTTGAAATCTCGGCACGCCTTTTTTTAAAACGTGTGTCTGTTCCATATCATAATGTTCAGGGATCAAGTGGTGTCCCTACCTCCCCCAGCCAAGCCGACCCATTAGGAGAAAGCAGTGATGGGCTGAGACAGCGCACAGGCCCCCTTCCAAACTACACAGTGCACCCTGCCTTCATGCCAGGGTAAGTCCTCAAAGCCATTTTCTTCAACCCAGTGCTTTCAAAACTGTGGTTTTGAACCAGGGTTCTTCAACCCATTATAGTTGAAGAACCCCCAAGAATAGTAGACCAAATAAGGATATATTTATTTGTTGGTGGTGTATGTGTCAACCAAGACATGTCATTGAGTTTGGAAACATACGCCAGTAGATTATAGTTATTGAATGTTAAAGTAATTAGGTAAAAAGTGTTTTAAAACATTGCATTACAGTAGTCTCATATTTAAGGTAACATAATTGTGATAGATTGATAGAAATTGTAATACAATTTTAAGTGGCATGGTCTAAGACGAGATCTAACACTTCTTTCTCTCTCTTTGTTTTTTTGTTTTTCACACTCGGAAATTGTTTGACAGTTAAATAAATAAAAAATCCCATTCAACTAAAGATCATATTTTCTTACAGCTTTATAATAACAATTCCCAGTAATAAAAATGTGTCCGGCTGCTTCTTATTGAAGTTATCTAAAAAACTAAACAACCTAACTCATGTTTTCAAGGGTTGGATTCTGCGTGTACCTTTACGTTTATTCTCCCCCTCTCTGTATCCTAAACCTAGTCCGTTCCACATGCACAGCCACAGGTTAGGCTTCAACAGTTCAGGAATGGGACATAGCCACATTACTTCAGTAGTCTAATTTTCACTGCAGGCCTTAGCTGAAACTACCCAGGGCTAATTGGGATAATCCTTCCTCCCACAGACAACAGCAATGTTTTATTCAAAACCACAACAAAATATCATCTGCGTTGAAAGCAATATGTTGAGGGAGTTGCAATAATTGAGTATTTAGTGAACCGTGATTGCCCAAAAAATAAAGAATGACTTCAAATAGTTGAAATGTTTAAGTGTAGTTATTTAATAACTAAAGGCATAATTCAATAAACAACATTTTTTAAATGTATTTTTACATGACCGATCTATGACTTGGTTACTCTCTGCATTTGTTATGTATTTAAAAGAAGCTCTCTCTTTCAGCTACATGTGGAACCACTACTCCCAGCAGACAGTCTCACCAGAGAGTGTGCCCGCTTATCCCACGTACACCCCTATGACACTGATGTGGTGGCAACAGATGTATGCCAGACAATACTACATGCACTAGTAAGCTGCCTTAATTTATACTCTGTAACCTGGTGCTTTGAAGAAACAATTCCTATGCCCAAGTACCTTGAAGAAATAATTCCTATACATTTAGATTTATGTGTACCCCTTTACATTTGTTTCTGTTTCATTCTCCAGTCAAGCTTTGGCAGCCTCTTCCCAACATCCCCAGCCTGACCAGCCCTCGCCCCAATCCGACTCTCAGAACCAACCTCCGCGTGGGAATCCCCGCATCAATCCAGATGTCCAGATGAATGCCCAGGGAGGGGAGGCCGTGAACGAGGAGGATCAGCACAGGGATTGGCTGGACTGGGTGTACACTGTGTCCCGTGCCGCCATCTTGCTCAGCATAGTCTACTTCTATTCCTCCTTCAGCCGCTTTATCATGGTGATGGGTGCCATGCTGCTCCTCTATCTGTGAGTTGTCTCTTGCCTCTAGTGGCTGTAGTTGGCAGGTACTTGTTGTTAGCTGGTTTCCTGGTTTCTCAGACGGGCCATGTATTGAACCAGATAAGAAATGGGAAGTTGACAAGGGGGTATTGGGGCACTCTAATATTCATTCAAAGTCCATTTATCGATTTAACTGTAGATGTATACCCAACTCAGGCCCTGACCACATCACAGTAGCATTACTTTGGACCGTTGTAGTTCACAGACCGATGAAAACAAACAATGAAATGCAGTTCAATTGAATGCGTGCTGTCCAATTTAATAGTGTGTTGTTTCTGTATGGACATTAGGCACCAGGCAGGATGGTTTCCCTTTAACCTGGAGAATGACCTCCAACTTCCTGGAGATGACATGGAAGTAGAACTACACCATGATCTTCAGGAAATGGTACACTATTCCTATAAAATGTTCTATTTCTTTAGAGGGGTTCACGAGATTTGTGACGGGATCTCTTCAGGAGTAAAGCCGTCCAAATGTCTCATGGAGGATCTTTTGGGTTTGGTCGACAGAGAGACGAACGTCGACATGTCCACTGTACCTGCTACACACATGCAGTCGCAAACCTTATTGCTCTGTTTTAAGCTTTGACAGTGACTGAGGCTCCAAGCGATAATTTTCTATTGATTTGTTTGGCTTGGACAACTTTATATTAAGTTTAAGGCTTCAGTGTATTTCACTGCAAGCTCTCCTTAAAGAGGCATTGAGTCTGTTTCAAATGGGAGGATAAATAGAATATAGTTTGAACTACTTAAAGCGTTTTAGCATTTTCCTCAAAACATCTATGTACTAACCAGCAGTAGCTTATTATAATTTTAAAGCAGACCAAAGAGGGCTATATTTGACTTACCTTGTGCCTGCGCTTCTCTTTCCCCAGGAGCGGGTCATGGATGAAGGAATGGGTGACGATGACGGTGAAAGTGGAGAGGAGGGTCCTGAGGATCCCAATGGCATTCCCCATGCCGGCTTCCTGTCCTCCACCTGGTCCTTCATCATCACATTCTTCATGTCCCTCATACCTGAGGGGCCGCCAAACGCTGCAAACTGAGCCCTCTATATCGAGATAGTTCTTACATTAAAGGGATCAATTTGCATATTACTTTGAGGAACTGTTTTTTTCTGTCGCTGGGTAATATTTGCAGCAAGGGCATTCTGTTAAAATCTTCAGAGATGGAAGTTCTCATTATCATCAATCAGACTGGTAGAAATACCAAAAATTAACCAACATACGTCACAACAGTAGGTACATTTTTAATAGGCAGAGAAAGAGAATCGCCCAATGTAGCAAATAATTGTGTGGAATCAATGGGACTTAAGGACAGACTGTAACCTACCCTGTCACCTAGCACTGTTGTGTGACAGATAAGATAGTATATGACAACACATTTGACAAAATATTGTTTAAATCATTGACTGAAATCTGAAAAACTGAAATTGTACCTAACAATAAGACTGCGTACTACTAGAAGCCCCATAAGGACAGCTGGTGTGTAATACAGTGAGTGTTTGATATGGGACTAGTCCTTTTACTGCTTTACTAATTGAACAAGTGTTATGTCATAGTTGCAGTATATTTGTTAAAATTATTTTAGTGTGACATTGTGTTGAACATCAGGTAGGACTGACTGTATAAAAACAAGAAGTTTTAAATTAAAAGAGTCTCAATGTCCTAGACCTTGTGGTGTGTTTTCCAGATCAAGATCATAAATAATTTTTTATGATCAAGACAGTATTTGATGTTTTACTTTTTTATTCCGATATGCTAACTTTTTAAATGTAAGTGCAGTGTTGAATATTGACTAATTTGATATAGTTTGCCAAAACTGAAGCAATGTAGCCTACAATCTAACAAAAATAAAATAGTTTAATTATAAAACAGTTAGTTCTCTGAAGGTCCTGGGTTCAATCCCCACCTGGCCCAAGGGCCTTTTTGTGTGGAGTTTGCGTGTTCTCCCCATGTTTGCGTGGGTTTCCTCCGGGTACTCCGTTTTCCTCCCACAGTCCAAAAACATGCAGGTTAATTGGTGACTCTAAAAATTGTCCGTAGGTGTGAATGTGAGTGTGAGTTGTTGTCTGTCCCTATGTGTCGGCCCTGTGATAGACTGGCGACCTGTCCAGGGTGTACCCCGCCACTCGCCCTGTGTCGGCTGGGATAGTCTCCAGCCCCC
>JAVQIZ010093255.1:0-11889 GCA_036023535.2 Galaxias brevipinnis | reverse complement strand
AAAAGTACCATTATGAATAAATGTGACATTCGGAAAAGTACCATTGTGAAATAAATAAAAAGTGCCATTTGAAAATAAAACATTCATTATGAAATAAAAAGTAAATTAAATATTTTTTTTATTTTGAAAATGCCAATTATTTAATAATAATTGTATTTAATGATGGATTATTTATTTATTTAATTTTGGCACATTTATCACACATCCATTGTATGATACAGTCCATGACACAAAGCGATAATCACAACATGCAGTATTCACTATCACTACAAAACAAATGCAATGATCACAACATGCAGTGAATTGCTGTAACTTAATAGAACCTCATGCAAATATAAATATAAAATACACAGCGTGACAGTTACACTGCATTTCCAACGCAATCAGGGACCCTAAAATGTAGGCGGGGTTCATCGTCATTTGGCTTCCTCATGAGGTGTTTATACCTGTGGTCTCTGTCTTAATCCATAGGAAATGTAAAAATAGCGGGTTTGTTAGCATTTGTAAGTCTAAAGGTTATCTTGCGTGCAGTGTTTTAGCTCCACCTTCTGGGCCGGGGTCTGTGAGCTAAGAACCTCAACAGAAGGGTAGCGAAAAGCAGGACGGAACGGGACGGTTATCTACCATACCAGTGGAAACACAAAAATAACCGTTCCGCTCTGCTCCGGACCTGACCCGACCCCTTACCTAGTGCTTGGTTGAAATTAGCAACTACTAGTGTTACAAAACCGTTCTGCAGCACAACAAAAATGTCAATCTGGTTTAATTTTTTTATTTTGTCTAACATTTTTAAATGTGGGCAGGTTTTGAGGGTCTTTGAAATTGAACAATAGCCTCTATTACAACTCTTAACAATAGCCTCTTATGAAAGAATATTAAGTGCATTAAGTGTTTCCTGGCCTAACTCTTTGGTCGTGTACCGCCACGGAAAAAAAATCCTTTGCTCCACACCGGCAGCGTATTTCTATCTCTCCCATAGGACTGCTTTATTAATAACAACAAAGTACAATAGCCCTATTCTCTCCGTGTAACGTTGCTGAATGAATGTGATTGTTTTCATGACTCTGCCGAATTCTCTAAAAGAGGCTCCAAAAAAGGTAGCTTGGAGTTCTTTGTCTTCTTCGCTCCTACACATTCCCCATCACTCACTGTTATTCCTGCAGGTGCCTCTGCCGTGATCTATTTTTCCCTTCATACTTTTTAATGATTCATGTGTAGGGGGATGGGGAGGAGGCTGTTTGCTTTGTCTCTGCCTTCTCTTTCTGAGACCTTAGTCAGAGAGCCAGCTGTAATGGAAAGAGAAGGAGAACGTGAAGCAGTAAGGAAAGGTAGAAAAAAAACTTTGTTCAGATAGAAAAAAAATGATTTTTTTTTTACTAGCAAGCATTTATGAGATATTCAAGTGTCTGTATTAGGGTGTGTACAGATGAAACATACTGTTTCAATTAACATAGAGGATCAAATAGTAGCGCACAAAGTCATGCTACAGCCCCGTGTGTCCGCGTGGAATCAATCCACACAGTGTTTGCATTGAGCTGCAGTAGAGTAGAAAAAGGCCTTGGTTACACATCCAAGAGCATATCCATTTCAAGGTTCAGAGAAGCAGGGAAAGCTATTCCTGTGCATTGATATGCATCTCAACAAGACTCAAAGATGGAATCAACGGTGGGGACATTTTTTATTCCTTCTTGTCTTGTAAAGACTACATCTGTGGACATATGTATCTGCATGCAGAAAAAAATTAATTCAACTTAACTAAAAATGCAATGAAACAATAAAAGGAATAACTAAATACATTTTATATATATAATTTTATCAATCTCCTATTTCTTTTATAGGTCTTCTTTAAAAACAGTCAACTTTGTCAACTTAAGCTTTTTTTACTTATCTCCACTATTATATATAGTGTATACATACAGTACATATATATTACAATTTATGCTAATTCAAAAGATATTAAGCAACATGTGATATGATCACTTTCATATTTATTTAAAAAATAAATGACCACACAGACAGACATGTTTTTGTCTGTGTGTGTGTGTGTGTGTGAGAGAGAGAGAGAGAGAAAGAGAGAGAGAGAGAGAGAGAGAAAGAGAGAGAGAGAAAGAGAGCTGCTCACTTATTCATGTGACACAACAACATCAAAGCTTAAGCCCACAGGAAGATAAAAAGGCCTCTATTTAAATGATTTAATATGAAAAACAAATGCTGTGTGCGTGTGAGTGAACAGTGAGAAAACATAGGAGGCAGATATCTAAATGGGTCAGTAGACTGAAAAACAAAGCAGAGTAAGGATTACTGACGATAAAGATGATTTTGAAACACAGGCTAACCTCATCCACACCACAACGAATGAAGGAAATGGTAGATAGGCAATTGCTGAAAAGATCCTCGAAAAGTAACACAGTTGAGTAATTTACATTAAAAACAAGCCAAATGGTTAGTTACGTGCTCTGGAAGGTTGGCAGTATTCCATGTTAACCCTTGTTTCATGGATTGGCATCTGCTTATTGAAAATAATGTCTATGTGACTGATTAAATTGTTGACGCTGCAATTGTTTTCACATTAATCTCCTGCTCAAACAATGATATGCAACAACTTGGAAATGGCACGTAATATTGCAAAGCTGCGTAAGTTGTGCTAACAACTTAAACCATATTGAAGAGTTCAGCACAACCATGTTCATTGACTTAATCCATATATATATATATATATATAAAGATTAAAACAAAAACTTTAATTGTTTGAGAGTGGTTCTTAGCTTCTGTGAGGTAGGACCAAGAGACCCCACGCTGACACACACAAGCTAAGATACATTCACACTTATACACAACACACACACACACACACACACACAAACCGCAACACGCAGGCCACAGTTGGTCCCTTCTCAAAGCTATGTATCCGGATACTAAAAGGAGGGAAGGAAAGGGAATGCATTCTGGAGATAACCACTAAGCTAGAATGATTCCATTTGAAGAACTCCCATCACTCAACAGCCTTAAGGCCAGGCCGGGGATTTAAAACTAGCCTGTGTTGGCTGGTGGCATTGAGGTGTGCTACTGGGAGTAAAGGCATGCGGTGGTCAAAGCACAAACTACTGGATAGCGTTATCAATAATTCCAGTACGAACCCGTCCCCAGTCAACAGGCAGCTCAATCAGTGCTGTATGTCTGCATAGTATTATGCATGCGTAAGAAGGTTCATAGGGGGGGTGGGCGGGGGGTCGCCATGAAGTAACTGAATGTCAAGCAAGGTAGTTAACCGCCCACACGTTGTTTACAAACCAAGATGACTCATGGGTCGTTAATTTTCTGTTTAGTTCGCATGACGCACGCAGACACGGCTTTATATATTATGACGGGCGAGCGAGCACGAGCCCAAACCACACACACATGCACACGCATACACAGTGCATGTGTGCATGCAAAAAACACATGCACAGGTTCACACACTCTCACGCACACACACACACACACACACACACACACACACACACACACACACAGTAGAGAGATGCAGGTACAGTCACTGACAGCTGACTAAAAGTCTACAAAGTGTAGCAACAACAAAATCAACCCAAGGCTTTTCGCAGATGGCATAATTTGTCCCGGAATCAACTCTCTTGCTTCCCTCACTTGCGTCAACCAAAGCATTAACCACTCCAATTTTTCTTTTTCCTTCAAAGACACTTCTTTTAAAAAAATGCACTGTGACAGAGATGAGGGAGAAGGGGCATGAAATCCCTAAATATAGGATGGAAATTCAATTTCTTGGTTGTACAGATAATTTTCATGGGGACTGATTTCAAAGGAGAGTCCTGCTGAATAGCCTTCATCATTACAGTAGCAAGAGTTGCTTGTGTAGAATATTTTGTCGAGTGCAGGCTAGTAGGGTTAGGCCGATTTCCAATAAGCTACTTGGATGCAATTACTCTGGGTAAAATCTTTTTAACATTCCAGTTGGATTATGACCTCTTTCCTTCAGAAATGTTACATGAATGTGGTCAGTGAAAACACATAAATCACCTTATATGATGTGAATTTTGTATGACTAAATAATTTGTGTACATATATAGCTTGAAAATGTATAACTAGATAATACAAAATATCAAACAATATTATAAACCTATACAATAAACCTCAAAGCATTTCATGACATTTAATACTTCATACACACACACTTAGTTCTATAATCTCTCTGTCCAAATGTAGTCAGATGACCAGCAGCCATTTCCAGAGGAAAAAATGAATAAGCCTAAGCCCCAGCCCCAGCTCCAGACCCATCCCCAGCCCCCTAGGCCCAGCCCCAGCCCCAGCCCCAGACCAAGACCCAGTCCCAGCCCCCCAGCCCTAGCCCCAGCCCCAGACCCAGCTCCGGACCCAGCCCCATCCCCCAGCCCCAGCTCCAGACCCAGCCCCCTAGGCCCAGCCCCAGCCCCCTAGCCCTAGCCCCAGCCCCAGCCCGAGCCCCCCAGCCCTAGCCCCAGCCCCAGCCCCAGCTCCAGATCCAGCCACAGCCCCAGCCCCCCAGCGCCCCAGTCCTGTCCCCAGCCCCAGCTCCAGACCCAGCCCCAGCCCCCCAGTCCTAGCCAGGGGTCCCTCCTCCAACTGGCTGTGGCACAAGTGTGGATGGAAGAACACCTTGGGGCAGCAGGTGTGACATTGCTGACACTCAAACCTACGTGATGCCTCCGGCCTTCGCGTTGCCTCGTTGCTATCCACTTTCAGATTCAGCTATCTCAGGGACTGGGAGCGGGCGAGAAAGAGAGAGAGAGTGAGTTTTGAGAGAAGGAAGGAGGGAAAGAGAAAGAGGAGGGGCCCACTCTGAGTGGGGTTATAAAACGACTGCAGTTTTTGGATTTTAATTTTAAAGCCAACACTGTAACAGCTCTGGGATGTTTGCATATTCACAACCACAGTGGCAATTCTTTTTCATATGCAAGTGCAAACATACACCCACACACAAATAGACACAATATTATAATTTTTTCCTTCATACAATATACTGTAAATGTAAATTTAGCTTAACGCCAACACCCATTCGATTCTATACCTGCATACGGTGTAATGAACATCTTCAGAGAAGTGAGCTGTGGTCCATTACATCATAGTTCATAAAGCACATACATTTTTATGCCAGACTGGCCAACTTTAAGTAAGAAGCATTTGAATATTTCACCACTTGCAAACGAGTGCTAAGCACCGAATTAATAACCTCGACGACGCCGATTATGACATCGGTGATTAGGGTGATGACAATGTGATGATTATTCTCATTACCATGTCCCCTATCTCAGACATTCTATCATAATTCATGGGAAGATAATAAAGTATGCTGCCTCCTGCTTTTATTATTAACCAGGAGATGAAAGGGCCCGAAAAGTGTCCCCCTACCAGCCTCTCTCTTCTCTATATGAAACCCTCGTTCCTGTCAACGTGCACTTTCTCAAATTCACACTACTATTTCAAGGCTATGGTCACCAAGAAATATATATTAATGTACGAAGTTGCGTGGTTACAGGCCACTGTCTGTAAGCTACCGCAGCCAATCACGTGACAGTAGGAAATGGCATACACAAATGGTATCTGCAAATCATCTGCAGACCATCATCCTTTTTCAACGTGTGTCTTTGCGCTACATGCTACACAATGACGGTTGGTTTGTGAGAATATTATCGCTGAATATGGTCATATACAGTATGTGTTTACCAGCTTGTAAATTGCTGAAGACATTACAGCAATTAGTGGCCAATTTTATGTATTACTCTAAAGGGACACTGAAACTAATTGAGTCAAAAAAAAACTCACCACGCACATCATGTAGTGATGCCAACCCATAATCTACCGCTTGACCTTGCCATGGTCTTAACAATGCAACACTGTTGACATTTTGGTATTACAATGACGGGACAAAAAGCACATTATATGAAACCATGTTATCTTGTAATCCCATGTTCAAAGCCCTGCTGCAAAGGGAACCGTGAAATGAAGAGGCAGAGTTATGGTATTAAAATAAAAAGCAAGGCTGGTCTAGGCATTGTAGTCCCCGAGGATTAGCTTATGACCCACTGATGCCGTCGCAGAATTACAGGACGGCTTCAACTGCCAGCCTACACCCATCTATTATTACCATCTCCGTTTCTTCCTCTCCTTTTTGGTCCCTCCATCTTTCTTTCTGTCTCTTTTTATCTCTCCCTCTCTCGTCCCTCTCCTCTGTGTGTGTGTGTGTGTGTGGGGGGGGGGGTTTCCCTTCTCCCTCTCCAGCCTGCTCCTCTCTACAGGGCGTTCTACCAGACTCTCGGCACTTCAATCGCGGAACGTTGTCATTAAGCGCCACCTCACTCAGGTTATTGTTCTTCTCCCCTCCCCCACACCACTCTTTCCTGAGTCCCTCCTTCCCGTTTCTCTGAGAAAGCAGAAAACCCATACTGCAAGCAGATTCCTGTACTCCGGGGGCGGCCTGCGGCAGAGAGAGAGAGAGAGTGAGAGTGAGAGAGAGAGAGAGAGAGAGAGAGACACACGCAGAGCAATAGAGAGAGAGAGAAAAGAGAAATACCTCACAAGATTATGTATAGTTAATCCAGGCTTTGGTTCTCTGGAGCTCCCTCTCTGCCTCCTGACCCCAAAACATGAGCTACTCTGTATCAGGGGTCACTGCTAATGGGAACAGGGTGGCAGGGGCTGCTCCGGGGGCTGTAGGGGCCCGCCGAGCTGGAGTGACATGGGGGCTCGTTAGCCAAGCAAGGGATTTGTGGCTTGCGGAGGGAGAGGAAGGGAGGGAGGGTTGCCTGGTGCCTGGGAGGGAGGCAGAGCAAATTTTAATATTGGAATTAAAGCTGCGAGGTCATGAAGGCCGACGGCTGTACTGGCAGTGTGGGGCGAGAAGGAGAGGATTGGATTGGAGTTGAAGTGGGTTTGAACTATCGTGAACGAGTGGAAAAGAGATTACGTCCATTACACTAAATCTATCACAAAGGATAACAGAGCACAACTCACTTTTTCCAAGGCTATGTTACACTTAGGGGTAAATATGTAAAGCACACACAAATTGCTTACTCATACTTGCTGAGAGATATACGGTTTTCAGATAATATTTGTATTGCAGTCATAAGCCAAGGTGTAAATGGATATTTGTACCAGCTCTCTAAGGAACAGAATGGAGCCAGCCATATACCCCCCGCTGGTGTACACAGCTATTTTTACTCCCATCGTCAACTTCAGTGCTGCTCAGAACAGCACAGTCCTTGAAAGCCGAGTCCCCCCCTCCAAAAAAAGGCAAAAGATAAATTAATAATAGCTGTGAAGAAGCAATAGAACTGGTAGAGCTCAGAGAGGGGAGTGGGGTGATTAAGAAGAGCGAGAGAAAGAAAAAAAAAAATGTGTGACTGACTGTGACTGAATGTCAATTTAAAAGGAGGCGCACAAAGAGAGAGAGAGAAAGACAGAGAGACGCCGGATGACGAGAAGAGCGTGATTCGAGACTAACAGAAAAGAATGCACACGCACGCAAACAGACCCACACTGAGCACAATGAAAAAAGGAGATAAAAAAGAAAAGAAAAGAAACCCGCCTGTGTGAGTGTAAGGGAGAAAATAGAGGGTAAATTAGGCAAGGCAGACTGACAGAAAGAGCACAATTAGGATGCATGAAATGATAGCCCCACGTCGAGTACATCTTCCCTGCTGCATTTCCCCTGCCTCTCTGAAGACTGCTCCCCGAGACAAATGTAACCCTCCACAGGGCATACAGCAGCCGTGGTGGAGGAAAAAATTTTTGCAAGTGTAGAAAAGAACAGAATAGAACAGAATAGAATAAAATCGAATAGAATAGAATTGAATAGAAAAGAATAGAATTTAATCTCCCTTTATGTACAGTAGCTCCATAGGGCATACAGCAGCAACTGTAACTGCGGCAGTAACAATAGTGCTTTTACCCACCGGCAAGCAAATCCACCCTAACTTGAGGATCTTATTCATGTCACCCGCCCTCAAAAGAAGAAAGGGAGAGTGAACAATTGAGAGAGTGATACGGCGCCAAATGGCTGGGCCGTGATAGTAGAGAGATGAGTGAGCTTCAGTCGGATGGGGAGAGAGAATCTGTACTGGGTTGAAATTGGTTTCAGCTGCTAGACTTTAATGTCCCTTTGTGCCTTTGGTACTAATAAGCAAGAACAAAAAAAAAAATACAAAAGGTTCATTGGAATAGGGAAGATCCAATTGAGGCGTTGTGAATTCTGAATTATTAATACTGTCATCAGATTCAAACACCCCTCTCCCACACACCAACAAAGAAACACAAACAATTGTATTTAGCAACACTGAAGGAAGTGTATCTCCTTCTATCCTATTTCAGGAGGAGAAGAATATGAAACAAATAAAAAAAACTGAACAAAAAGACGTAAAAAAGCGACGATGATGAGGATGATGAGGATGAGGATGAAGCTTAAATACTTATAGTATCACCCAGCATCTGTCTTTGTCCTTGTCCCTATCACACAGCTTTACTGACAAACCTGCAGTAAATGGTAGCATTGGAAAATCTGGAGCTGAAGCCATCTGCTTAACCTGGAAAGTGTGAGTTTTGTTTTACAATAGACACACAATATGACAGCGTGTTATACGCTTGATGGTGTAATTAAGACACACACTGAGAAAGATGCACCCACTCACACACCCATTCACACACACACACACACACACACACACACACACGCACACACACACGTATGCACAAATAAACCTATAGAAATACACGCGTGAACATAATAAAACCTATTCGTTGCAAATATAGAAATATGATGTTAGATGAAATGAAAGCTGTGAACTTCACAGGTCAGCTTTTGTTAGTAATAAAAATAACTAAAACCAATTATCACACATTTACTCCATTATGTCGTGTCAGACAAAAACAATATGTGTTTACAGTATATTTTAATGTCAACCACCAGCATTAGACCACCTAAAAATGAACACGCACACGCACACACAGACACACAAGCACACACAAAGAAGACTGAGTACAACGAGACACATAATTTGAGAGCAGGTGGTCTCACTGAGTGGGAGATAGAGAGAGGGGAGGGGGTCGGGCAGAAAACTGACGAGTGGCAACTGGTTTTCCATCAGCCTGCTAACACACACACACACACACACACACACACAATACCACTACTACTACGGTGCCATAGGGTTCTTTCTACATTCTAGAAACCACAGATGTCCTCCTGCTCCCTGCTGATTCATGTCAGTGATCTACTCCAGCATAGTAACACATGCTACCAGGTGCGGTCACACGTTGAGATCCTATGGATTTCCGTACAATGAACCATGATGAACCATAATCTCACATTATGTGATGATGAGCTTGATAGTTACAATCGGATGGCTGGAATTACAATCTTTTCACAAAACAATTTTAAAAAAAGGGCTGATTGGACTAACAATTTTTATTACGGCTAATCAACTGTGCATCTTCCCGAAGCTTGTAAAAGGATTGCGACGTTGTGTAGAGCGTTGTCTAATTGTGAAGGAGCTCTGGAGCATGGCTGATTCCTCATGCTTTATTGCCTCGCTGAGAGTGAGAGATCATGGTTGTTTTCACCGAATTTCACCCGGACGGCTCTGGTAATTGTACCGGGATCCTGCTCTACTTTTAATCACAATAATTGCAGCTTGTTCTAAGCGCTGATGTTCAAGAGGGAATCTCAATGACAGCTACGCCTCCCGGTGATTAAAATGTCACGGTTCTTAAGTCCCCCATGTAATAAAATACCTCTACGCTGTTAGCTGTGAGAAAAGGGCGAGGTGCATTATTGTCAGACATATTTAAGTGGATCTTTCATCAGGGGGTCAGGACGAAACTAGCGGGGAGCTAACTTTCCCTGAAATCTTCAATAAGCTTTCGTAGATCCCCACGTAGAGAGTAGTGCAGCGCTAAACCCTGAATCCACAGCTGCCTAATTACTGCTGACCGAGGTTCATTTTGGAGAGTGTACGGAAAAGGCTCTCCGCTTGAGCTAATAAGTCCAAATCTAAGGAAAAGAGCAACTTATCTTGGCCGCTTATTTATTAGAGATTGAAGCAGTGAGCCTCTTAAAATGTGGAATTTTTGCACCTACTGTACTGAAGGGGAGCATGTTAACTCTGAATAAATGTATCTGAGGCTTTTTTGCAGCACAATCAGTTCACTACATTCCTGTAATACTGGTAAGACGTGTGAAGAACAATGTTCTGTGTAATTATAGATATGGATTTTCCAATTACATTTCTGTAAAAAGGCGTGACATGAGATTTTCTCTTCAGCCTTGTTTAGCCTTAGGCCCCTTAGCTTCAATGGTATGCTGTCATACGTTCCTCGAAAAACTCAATCAAATGAAAATCTTCTCTCAGCTCTGCTCTCAGCTTTCGTCTTTCCGTAACCTTACGTCATTGAGAAATAAAGATTATACAGACAGTTATGCTGGATAAGAAGATGTGACTATTAGTCTATGTTAACATTCACATGGTGTCTCAGAGTCTAGTCAGATCAAAGGCCTTAGGCAACCTTGCAAACAATGGGGTAAACCATTATAGAAGCACAAGATCCTCCAACAAAGGCATATCTCAACCTTTATGTATGTTCTATGTAGACCTATGTCTCTCCATTTACACCATAACAAGGTTATTCCATACTGAACAGTGAAGGCTAATTTAAAGTATCCCCATGACCACACCAGGCTAGTATTATTACGTTTCATTTTGTTTTAAATTAAGTCTGGCCATTTCCGATAACACAATTAAGCCAAATCAAAATGTTTTATGACTTGGCAGTTGTTGGTAAAACAGATCTAACGAGCCCCATTTTAAGTGCTTCTGCAACCCGTTTATCTAATTACATCCGACTGGATTAGACCTAGCTGTGGTACTCTAAGCAGGGGGGTATTACTAAGTTGCTTAATGACAGATTCAATAACATTAAAAGCCCATGGCTTAACCACAACTACCCTCAACGTCACCCTAAATTTAAAGCAAAAAAAAAATCAAATAAAAAGGAAAATCCTCTGGAGAGCCTAACAAAACCAAAACAGAGTGACAGTGGAAATGCTATAAGCCACCGTCAATGTTTGACAGTTTGCTGTCATAAAATATTTTTGCAGAAATAGGGCACAATTTAAATTAGGTGGGATGTTGAGTGTCGTTATCTATAGAGCCCCCTAACAGTGACTAATATGGCATAACTTTGAAGTAGCTAAAGTCTTTGCATCTTTACATTTGATGTAAAAGGAGGTGACACACACTCACACACACACAAAAACAAAAACACACACAACCACACATCCGGACAGGGCAAGGAGATAATCCAGTATTAGCAGTGAGTGCCAACCTGCTTCCTTCCCATGCACACTGGCAGGTTTCTAAATATAAATATATCTGTCAGTCCAGCTGTTGCTGTCACAAACACTCTCATTACTGTTGAGAATGACCCGCTGATGGCAACCACATTGGCTTTTAATGCACACACACACACCCCTTTAAGGCAATAAAGACATTCCAGAGAACGGTATCTGCCAGTGGGATGCGAAATGTTTTGCTCTCATTGGCATTCATGTTTTCTTAACACTGAAATCACACTCCATTTGAGTCTGAACATTTAAATATTATTCAGCTCAAGTTGAGGTATTGGCATGGTCTGTACCAAAACTTGACGATCTTGTTTGTAAAAATCATCATCATCATCATCATCATCATCATCCTCATCCATTTATCCGGGGTCGGGTCGCGGAGGTAGCAGTTTCAGCAGGGCTTTCCAAACTTCCCTTTCCCGGGCCACATTAACCAGCTCCGACTGGGGGATTTCAAGGCGCTCCCAGGCCAGCGTGGAGATATAATCCCTCCACCTGGTCCT
>JAVQIZ010093250.1:0-17489 GCA_036023535.2 Galaxias brevipinnis | reverse complement strand
TCCTCTGACAGTGAGGATGACAAGAAAAAGAAAAAAAAGAAGAAGCTGAAGAAGAAGGTAGGAAAATAATACATGAACAAATTATTATTATAATAATAATAAGTGTACTGCAGCTACTGATTTGAAAATTATTTTACATTGCATGGCATAATAGTTTATTTTTTGTTAATTAGAAATGTTCTGAAGACAGCTCTTCCTCCTCCTCCTCTTCCTCCTCCTCCGGTAGTGAGGATGACAAGGTAACACAGCAATCATTTCGTCTTGTTAAAGCTGATACAGGTTCTCTGCTGGGCATTGAATATACCCAATCTAGGTTATACAAATCTGTAAATGATTACACTTTTGTTTCTATTACAGAAAAAGAAGAAAGACAAAAAGGATAAGAAAAAGAAGAAGAAGAAGCGAAAGAAAGAAAGAAAGAAGAACAAGGTGGGGTTGGTAATAAAAGAATAAACTACACAGTAAACTAAATGTAGAGCGTCTGCTATCAGCTCTTGAAAATGTTGTCCGGATGTTTTTATCAAAGATCATGACAAATTTTTCCTCACATACAATATCAACACCCTGCTACACTTTAGACAGCCTACAAACTGATCACTAAATAAATACAACATAACTATGTAACACACTATACAGCACTGAAACACATCACTGTATAAATACAACATAACCATGTTATGTGATGGACAGATGAACAAATGGATGGATAAATGCCGGATGGATGTATGGATGAATGGATAAATTAACTGAATGTACTGTTGATGGATACATTAAATAAGTAAAAAGTGCTTGAATGAATAAATTAACCTTATTGTTGTTGTCCGTGACTTTCCAGAAGGATTCTTCTGATTCCGACAGTGAGGATGACAACAAGAAGAAGAAGAAGAAGATGAAGAAGATGAAGAAGAAGGTGCTATAACAATCCGCTGCTGCCATTACCAATAATAACAGTTAATAGAAGAAAGAAATCTACTGAAATACGGATAACTTGTTAAAATATTGATTGTACGTTTTTGTTTATTAGGACTCTGATTCTGATTCTGATTCTGATTCTGATGTCGATAAAAAAATGAAGAAGAGGAAGGACAAGAAAAAGAAAAAGAGGAAGGACAAGAAAAAGAAGCAGGATGTATGTCCTTCACGAGTCCATGCAATTCCAATCTATAAACTTTGTAACTGTCTCAATGATGGATAAATTAATCTATCTCAGTGTTTAAATACCTCTAACAACTTTCTCTAGAAAAATAATGTCCTCCCTCAGAAATGAGTGACATTTAGAACGAAGTAGCTATCATTAAACTTAAAACTATAAACAAAATATTAACAAATATACTGTATATTTCTGTCCAGGACTCATCTGACAGTGAGGATGACAAGAAAAAGACGAAGAAGAAGAAAAATAAAAAGAAGAAGAAGAAAGATGTAGGAATTACTTTTGACGTATAACATTTTATAAATAAATCAGTTACTTCCTGAATATTTAGTGTACACCGTGTTGGCATGACAAGTATGATAATCCTAAATTATTTGTGTTTTATTTTTTATTTCTATTCAAGGATTCTTCTGATAGTGACCATGACAAGAAGAAAAAAAAGAAAGATAAGAAAAAGAAGAAAGATGTGTGTTCAGATTGTAACCATATGTTTTTAACATATAACTCAATAACTCAATAACTCGCGTCGAGACATTTACTTTAATTTGAGTTTCTCTTTTACCTGATAGGATTCGTCTGACAGTGAGGATGACAAGAAGAAAAAAAAGAAGAAAGACAAGAAAAAGAAGAAAAAGAAGGCTGTGCGTTTATTTCTTTGTATTTCATTCTTAAAGGGACAGTAACTCATATACTACAAGTTTACTGGAATACATTGTTTTGTTTTTATTGTCCAGGATTCGTCGGATTCATCTTGTGATGACAAGAAGAAGAAAAAGAGGAAACATAAGAAGAAAGATGTATGATTTTTGTTCCAGATTTTATACATTTAAAGAGTAAAAAGAGCCTTAAAGCCCTGTATTTTAGGAAGGAAAAAACATGTATTTACTGAATATTTTTGTAATTTTGCCCCATTTTTGTTCAGGATTCATCCGATAGTGATGATGACAAGAAGAAAAAGAGGAGGAAAGACAAGAAAAAGAAGAAAAGAAAGGACAGAAAGAAGAAAAAGGTAAAACTTTAAATATGCGCGCTTTAGGCCTTCAGGCTCACTTGGAAATACAAATTCAAACAGCATCTGTACTTTATTTGTTATTGTAGGACTCTTCAAGCAGTGAGGAGTGCAAGAAAAGAAAGAAAAAAGACAAGAAAAAGAAAGAGAAGGGCAAGAAGAAGGTAGATTTATTTTTTCATGGAGGTGATGCATCTGTGTATTTTTTTAATCATATAATACGCATACATATCTACATGGGAAACTCTGGAAGCTGATTGGTTGCCTGCCTTTCCCTTCCAGGGTTCTCAATCATCAGGAAGTGACAGCGACAGGAAGAGAAAGAAAGTGGGTTTTCAGTTACACTCATGATGCTGTGGAAAGTCCAATAGTATATGCATAATCGTACAGTATATGTATTTATTTATACACTACATAATAGATACTATCAATCAGTGTCCCATCTGGTGTGCTGTTGCACACTTTCCTTACCTACTGCCATTTGGGAAAGATAAACAAATCTTTTGGGGTGTGCCGCAAAATAAAGACGTTCATGCATGTGTGCCGTGGGCTGGAAAAGGTTCGGAAACGCTGATCTAGATGTGTAGTACTTAATAATAATGAAGTATTCCAAAATAAGATAGACATGATTTAGGTTTAGGCTAGTGATACAGATGATGAACAGTTTATTGATGCAGACTCAGTGGGACTCTACATACCCAGCACCTCATCCTGATGATTTGGTTTGTCTCAACAGGACGGAAGCGGTTCTGAGGGAGAAGGAAAATCTAAGAAAAAGGTTGGAAGGCTTCTGTTGAAATCACATCATATTTTTTAAACAAGTATTAATTTTCAAATGACTGTTGTAACTTTGTGTATATATTTGTATATAGTATATATATATTTATTCCAACCAAAGTGCTATTCAAACAAACATGTATTATGTATTTTTTTGTGAAATAACTTTCTTTCTTTCTTACAGGACTGTCGTGACCCTAAGGGAGAACCAAACAGCGAGTGCAGACAGCTAGGAGGAGGAGGAGGAGGAGGAGGAGGAGGATCCTTCTCCGGCAGTACCGGTTCTCCCGGTTCTACTTTCTCCAGTTCCGGTTCCACCGCCCCCACCAGCCTCTCCCTGTCCACGAGCTCCAACCCGCCAGCCGGACCTTCCCTCAACCCCTCCTCCATGGATCCAGCGGCCACCTCCCGCTCCGAGACCAAACCTCCATCCCGTTACCAGTCTCTGCTTGGCACCTCTGGGTCAGGGTCAGGGTCAGGGTCAGGGACAGGGGCCACGTTGAGCCCCAGGGATAGGACCCCCTCCACCAGGCCTCTCAGTCCCATGGAGAGCCTGCTGACTGGGCCGAAAGGGATGGCTAGTCGCCCCTCTCACCTCACCTCCACCGATCTCATCAGGGGGCCCAGGCCCTACGTTCCATGATAGGGGGTGAGGCAGAGAGAGGGGGTGAGGAGGAGAGAGGGGGTGAGGAAGAGAGAGGAGGTGAGGCAGAGAGAGGGGTGAGGCAAAGGGGGGAGGGGGGTATAGAGGTTTTTTTGGGTGGAATATGGTTAAATAGGTATGGTTAAAAAGGCTTTAACTAATTTAGTGATTATAATTTCTATTGGGGTGATTGTTACTGATTGGTATAGCTTATAGGGGTTTTAGGGAAGATAGTTCCCCATGGTAAATGACCATTAGACCTTTCTAATATAGTGAGCGTGACCCACATTGTTAACTGAAGCTACTTAAAAAAATACTACTTTTATGACATGTAGTTCATTACTCCCCAACACCGGCCTTCACAAAGGTCATGGTGAAAGAAAAAGGGGGCGGGGCTTGTCAAAAGGGGGTTCAATTACAGTGGAGAAGCAACGGGAAAATATAAACAATTCTTTGTTATGACCCAGATATTTTGTAGTTTCAGTAATTTACACCAAAAATTGGCACAAAAAATCATTTAACCACTAGAATCACTAAATAAATCAGCAAATATGAATGTAGTTGAACTAGCAGCAAGCTACTGCAAATGTCGTTCAGTTCAGTTTTAATTCAATGTAGTTCATTACTCCCTGACACTTTTGCTGACTCATCTATTGTGCTGGGAGGAACAACACACAGCCAGACGCATATGAGTTCACACCCATTTTTACAGACTTTATAGATAAAAAATTGTTGTGCAAGTTAACATTTGGCTTGTGACGTTTTCCTAGGGAGATTTGACCGTTTTATCAAAGCAAATTGTTAAGTAGTTTTGAAAATTGGATTACAATGTGTTGAAGGGTTCATGTATAATGTGATTTTTCTGTGATTGATGAATTTTCTTTTTCTACATTCCTCCCTCTCTAAGCGCCTTTGTATGTCCTTACATGTGTGAAAGACTTCATTATAGTCTACCCCAAAGCAGTAAAATACTGTTGAAGTATCTTGTGTTATTTATTTATTTGTTTATTTAATACACTTCTTTACAGTTCAAAAGCAAACTGAAAACATTTTGTAAAAGGACACATGTCACATTTAAAGACTTATGTTTACAGTTATGTATTTGAACAGCGACACCTTTCCAACTATAACTACTAGAATCACTAAATAATCCGCAAATATGGATGTAGTTGAACTACCAGCAAGCTACTGCAAATGTAGTTTAACTACTAGTTTAATTCAATGTAGTTCATTACTCCCTGACACTTTTGCTGGCTCATCTATTGTGCTGGGAGGAGCAACACACAGCCAGACGCATATGAGTTCACACCCATTTTTATAGATTTTATAGATTATATAGATAGAACAGCGACACCTTTCAAACTATGACATTTTGTAATGTTGGCTAGTGGGAGAAAATATAATGTTCTTTTCAAGAATGTAGGCTGATAAAGTGGTTAGATTTCCATGTCAAAAAGAAAAGGACTGAAGCACTTTCATATTACCAAATAATAGCTGAAAAAATGGAAAGGAAAAAATAAGATTAGGGTAACGCCTCACCATCTGGAACCTTTCTCCCGTTAATGAGGGGGAGTGGTTTAACGGCAGGTGCAGTTAACCAGCTTTGAACACAACTCTCGATGGTTTAGCGTCATACCTAACTTTCTTTAGCCTACATACTGACTAGTCTTGGGCAACCTGGTGTTTCGCCAAGCAAGATGGAGTTTGATTTGGGAGCAGGTAGGATTACGATTACTTTATAAATCGATTGTCAAATGTTTTTAGCTTTGATCACTGTCAAAGTCCGACTTCAACAGGAACTAGAAGAGATTCGAAATAATTGTTTACTTTGAAACTGCATACCGAGGGAGGCCAGGCCGCACTTTCAGACGTTCTGTAGGCCTATGCTGTTTTTTCTTCTGTATGCCGCAAATAAAAATATAATAAACAAAAAGTAGGAAGTGGTGTCTATGAATGAATGAATGAATGAATGAATGACATGCAGGTCACCCCTCCTTCGTATTAATTATGTAGCTGTAAGCATCAATGTATTATATTGAATGTCTTTACCATGGTATCATAACATATAACTCTCCCCAGGTCTTGGTAAGGATGTGTGTATACTTCCTGTTTTTACCACAGTATCGTGACATTTCACCGTTTCTCACCAGCTGTAGGTAAAGATGACGAAGTGAAAAAGGACAAAGCTGAGGACCAGAAATTTTCTTTTGGCATTGGGAAAAAAGACAAAGACAAAAGCAAGGTAAGATAAACCACGATCTGACACCCGGAATGACCCGCCGAAGTTATAACATCAGAATATATTTCGAGTATTTATCACCTATTTTATCACACTTTCACGTTTGCATTTTAGCATCTCTTGGTCTGAGTATGATAGTAAAAAAAAAAAAAAATTGTATGCTATTGTTGTAGTCAACTGTCAAACCTGCTTGGCCCGTCACAAACATCAGCTTGACAGAGATGGTAGACGACAAGCCTTCTGCTAGTACAGACACATACTACTCTTTGGGTTTGCCTCAACTTTAGTTTCCCCCAGACGTTATCACGAATCAAACATTACTGGTGGTGTGACAGGTCAGAATCTGAACACCGACTTCTCTTATTTATCTATTACCTACTGTGCCGCTTATTGGTTACTTAACGGCACTTAAAAAAATAATAAAAACGAGACTTTCATCAAAATTGACTGTTTTCAGAGTGACCACAAGGACAAGTCCGACCACAAGTCCGACCACAAGGACAAGTGCAAGGACAAGTCCGACCACAAAGAAAAAGGAAAGTCTGGCGAACACAAGAAGAAGAGGGAGCATAAGCACAGAGACAAAAAGAAAGACAAGGGCCACAAAGAAGGCCACGGCTCCTCCTCCTCCTCTTCCTCCAGCTCCAGCGATGAAGAATAGGTGGTATGTAAGCTACTCTAATTACCATCTGTGTTGGGGTTATGTTAAGCTTTTCAGAGGTTTAGGGGTGGTGGGGACCTGGTTTAGGGCTTGAGGTTTGTAGTAGTGGGTGAAAGAAAGCATGACCCCTTGTAAATGTAAAATCCTCTAAGTGGTTCCTCAGACAAGACATGGTTCTGCTGCCAAGAAACCGCAATAGAAATCCACCACCATTAATGTGATTACACTGTCTCATTCTCTTACGTGGTAAGACCAGCTAAAACAATATAATTCCATTAAGTGTCAAAGGAATCAATGCCCTACAGGGATCTCTGTTGTAAGGACCTGGGCAAACTGCTCAGTATTTTAATCTCTGGAGTTAGAAAGTGGCAGAATGTGGTCTAACAGGTCCTGCGAACACACCCAATCTCAAAGTTTAACATTTAACTATGTATGTTTGTATGTCCACACCTGGGTGTGTCTCTGTAACTGTGTTTTCGGGTTGTGATAACTCACCGATCATACGAGTTCAGGCATTTGAATAGCTGAGATGCGATCTGCCCTTTATGCAAACCGGAGGGAGGGAGGGAGGGAAGGAAGGGAGGGAAGGAAGGGAGGGAGGGAGGGTCATACTGGTCAGATAGGACTGTCATAAAAAGGTGTTGTCTGGATCTCTATCTCTTGCATACAATTTCTAACGCCCACACATTCATTGGTATTTGGTTGGTGGGGAGGGAGGGGAGCTCTGTAAATTGGACAATAAAATAGTTTGTCGTAAAAGAGTGTTTAGAAAAGCATTACGCCCACATAACCTAGTTATCTTTTTGTTTGTGTCTTTAACAGGAGATGAGGGAAGACGGGCTGTGAGGTCTAATTCGTCTGTCTTGGGAAAACTGGTATTCCTGTCTCTGCACACGCCCTGTGAGTGTGCATCTACTGTGAATGTTAGCCTGTAGAAGTTGCTAATTATTACACGTTTTTTTTCTTCCTCTGTCAATATAGTAAAGAGACAATGACTCCTTTTACATTCTATTGCATTCATGAATTTGTCTTTTTCTAGGTTTCATAATAAAATTTAACAAGTAAAATCAACCTGATCTCATTGTCTTTTGGATTTAAGCTAGGCAGTTTTGACGACTTTGTAAAAACATATGTTTTTTTTGTGTTGTTCAAGGTTGTCATTCTTCTAGGCTGATGTGGGGCATATAACTACAGAGTTATACATTGTGTTGGGTTATATCTTGTACTTGAGAAGGAAAAACACTAAACACATTTTCTATCGTCCAATACTTTATTTTGAACATGATCGCCTAAGCGAATGGGGAAATATTAGCTGTTGTCCAGTAGATGGCAATGTTGTGAAGGTTAGCAAAGGCCAGGAACGAAGCTCGCTGTGAAACTGAGTGAATGATTAGTCACTTCATTTCGGTTGACCTGAAACTAAGGCAGGTGTGAGCTAGATGACATCTCTTTGGGTGTGCTGTAAAATGTAGTAATTTACCACTGCAGTCACCGTGGTCGGTGGTTAACTCATTTAGACAGTCTTTGTTTTTAAGTCAGAAACCCTGCACTGCAAAGGGGATTATGAGTCCACACTGAACACATAAAAGGGTCATAAAAAGTTAAGAGTGGGCCTACTGTTGGTCTTGCTGGGGCTTTGTTGTCCGAACCACGTCTGATCAGCCCAGAAGTGCGCAGCTATGCGTAAACAAACAAGCCTCCAGTCAGTTAAGCAATAGCATAACATTCGGAGGAAGTAAAAGAATAAAATAAAAATAAAAAGGGGATGCATTGAAATGATAAACCATACAACAACCACTGTTTCCACAGTCATCAATATTGAAGTGGTCCTAAACTCTTCGAGCCGCTGTCAAGTCGAACCTGTGGGATAAGAAAGACTAACCGTCACGGATCGCGTTCACTTCGCGTGAATCTTTTATAGCGGGGCGGGAGCGGAAAAGACAAATGGAGCGATTGTTGAGAGAGGAATCAATAATAAATCAAGTGTGTTTTTTTTATCGTCTGTTTGGGGCGGTGTAGTCGTAGACTAGTCTGTACTATCCATCACGGTGAGGTCTGGTGCGTTTAGGGAGTGGAGAGAGAGTGCTCCAGTGCGGATTACACAATGTCAAGCAGCATCGACTGACTAACTGATTTTAACTGAACATGACTGTCAACTGATTGTTTGTGTGTATGCAATATGATTGAATATCTGTAAATGTTATTTTTGTTTTGTTTTTCCGGCTAGGGCAAAACAGTGAAATCCATTATATGTAGCCTCGGAAGTGAGGTAGGCTATATGCATTGAATATTGAATTTCCTGATTCATAAAATATTTTGGGAAAATAGAGGATATACAAACACACACTTATTGCCGTTTATTTGAAACATTACTATGTGTACATTTACATACAGTACATTTCAACAAACATTTTTTAACCATCCTCTGATGGTTTTTGCACAGATTAATCTACCGTTCTTTTTTTTGAGGAATATCAAACCAGTGACCTCCTGATCTATTCCATTGCTTTGCGTAAATCATCACACTTTTGACTATGTGTACGTTGTATAACTGTTAATACAGAATTCATTACTTTGTGTAGACCACATAGTACTTGTCTTTATACAGCTCTCATGTCTGTGTGTGGGTCATAGTTTACACAGGTCTCATGCTTGTCATTCTCAGTGTCACCACGAGGTGGAGTAACTCATTATTATGGTACAAAGGGAGTAGGGAGATAAGCCAACAAAATAAAACATGATAGGACAAACGCCATGGTTAAAAGACATTCTCTTTGGGTGTGTGTGTCTGAGATAACCACCGTGAGGGACCAGCTGAGTTCACTCCAGTCTTCAACATCGTCTTAGTTTTATGTTATTTTTTTTTTCGAGAGAGGCGTGCGTAATTTATTGGGGGGTGGGGTGGGGCCACATGGGACAGGTGCCCCTCCACTTCTTGAGAAAGCAGTTTAGAAGAAGCTGGAGAAACGGAAACTAAACTGTACTAGCTGCCCCCACCAAAAATTTCGCCGATGCCTGAGACAACCAACTAAAGTAAGGGTCTGTTTGTACCAAACCTCTTTCAGTACAGATGGAGTGACAGACAAACATATTCTCTGAAGAGCTGCCAACCACCACAGGCTCCGACCAAGATGTCTCTACACACACAGAGAGAGAGAACGATAAATGGAGGAAGATGGAGAACTGAAGCGTTGCCCTTTTCCGCCTGTCACGCCCTTTCGTCTTTCATACATTTTTCATCACTCTCAAAGTCCAGAAAGGATGAATAAGGAAGAAAAAAAATAAAACGTTTTCATCAAAAAGTTGTTTCTATACAAAGTCTTTGATGTACTGTTTTTGGCAATGAAAGCGTTTTAGGTCTAAAGGGCAGAAAAAGGGGATGGTAGACACAAAAAGTGATTGAATGCTGAGCTTGTGATTAGATCAGGGGATTTCCTACGAACACTGACCCGCCTTTGTGTGTGTGTGCGCGCGCTCCTCTATGATGACCTGCACTTTGTGACCTCACACTTTTATTTTGTATCTTTTTGGGTGTGTTCTCTTACATAATTTACACTCTTTGTGTGTGTAGGCCTACTGTGCGTGTGCATCATGCATTATGAGTTTGAAATGAATTGGATATCAAGAGCCATTTCTAAGATATGAGTAATTAGGTAATTTTAAACACTTTTTTCATGTTTTACTCACGAAAATGTTGCTCGGTGTCCTTTTAGACACTTCTCATGTAGCCTAATTAGGCTATAATAGCCTAAGGTGATTATAGCCAGTCCTAACTTTTTTATTTATTTATAGTAAGTTATCTATTATTTTCAAGAGAGGTTGGATTTATTCCTGTTTAGCTAACAAGGATCAGTTTTGATGCTTTTTATATTCACCAGCGGGGGGCACGAGCCGCTCGAGTCTAGACTGGCGTCAGCGGTCTCCTGGCAACAGCTCGGGTGAGCCGCGAGCGAGTTCTCATCTCAATCAGTGTTCCAAATAGAATGCTGCTGCTCATGCCAACCGGAGTGCACGCCCGGGACGAGAACTATGGACAAGAAGTGTTGCCTAACCTCCACAAGAACGACAGAAGCTATAGTTTCGGATATTCATTAAGTTTTTATCAACCACAGCAAGTGTTGCTGATTGATTTTCAGAGTGGGTGTACATTCATTTGGAGAGGAAAATACCGAAAGCAGGCAACGCTGGTGGAACGTCTAACGGCAGTGAAATAACGGATTGAGAAAACGATTTCAAAGCCGGAAAAAGGAACCTACCGCGGGCTTGCGTTTTGGACAGACATGCAACTGTTTATAATGCCCAATATCAAATATTATTTTTATACAGGTTCCTGCTTATCGCGTAAATACTTTTGACTGTCTTCATGTATGCTATTTCAAGAGACAGTTAATTCCATTCTAATATACTTTGAAAGAGCAATAATTTGTTATTGTAAAGGTGTTTAAAAGGACTTGCCAAATAGTTACGAATCATGCTGAAGTTCCACGATTCGGACCTATGGATTGCTTGGCTTGTCATTTTCTGCATGGAGGGTAAGTTATATTGCAACTTTAGGTAAACACACCCCTTCCTTGTTTTGTTGTTTTTGCTTAAGGAACGATTCTTATTTGTATTATTAGAATTATTATTATTTGATGAAAATATTGTCATTAGCCAACCGTTTATAATACACGGTAACAACAACCTGGTGTTGCGGACTGTTAACTCGCGAATTAAACCCATGCAGTTGGAGACGCCAAGAGCGCGTGCCATGGCAGTTGATACTCTCCTTAATATGTTTGAATCTGCCTACAAATCCGCGGCAGTTCGACAGAGTCCAAAGCATTGACATTTTGTTGTTTGTAGGAGGTTTCGTTCCCCGGCCGTATATCTATCTCACTACTATTGATTGCTCGTGTAAATAAATACAGGTTCTTTATTCACAAAGCTTATAGGGACACCCAGGTCGATTTGTTTACGCAGGTTACTATCCGTAAACAGCAGTTATCTGGAAATCCAGATGCCATGGATACCGGACAAAAACATGGACGTGGAACATTTGGTTGTTTTTAAACGCGAGCCCAGACTGCTGACGGTTTGCGTCGGGTAATCCGCGCGATTAGGAAAAGCATGAGCCATGTGACAAGCTGTGCCTCTCGTTACTAGCACGACAGAAGGACGAGCTCGGTGGAAGATCAGTACACTCAGAGAAAGGAGGAGCCGAGGCAACAATATGCATCTGTAATATTAACACTGTAACGCGGTAGACAATTTATCATAGCAAAAAAAAAAGTCTTTTCGCATCATATGATCGCTGAACATTTAAAAAAAAAATTAAAATATTTTTGTTAAATTTCAAATATAAGATTAAAAACTGGATATGTAACTTCTTTAGCGATCAGTAAGGGAGGGTCTTTAAAAGTGGTTAGGGGCTTAAATTCCTATTCGAGGGACTCTGAAGCGCGTCTTGTTGTATATTGGGTTCCCTACGGTGCACCAGCGTTGCTGGCGGCTTTCGTTGTTGTAGTCTGGCATGTCCGCGTGTGTGAAAGAGATTGGGATTGAATTGCTTTCTCTCTCTCTCTCCTGTGTGCCAAAGAGCTGTTTTACTTGAGTGTGCAGTTGATGTAGCCAAATACACTGGACACTCCACTACTTCTGCATGGGTAAGGGGTTGTCAACTGTCACCTTCAGTCTGTGTTACAGAGGTCACACACACACTTTCGCTTTTCAAACTCTATTAAAGACTGGGCTCTTTCTAATCAGTCACTCTATTTGTGTGTCGGAGCTGGACTAGGGAGTAATGAAATTGCCCAGTCCTCTCCTCCTGTCAGCATAGCCACCAGAAGGATGTGCTTGCTGGTGGAAATTCGTTTTTAAAATGTTCTTTTGATTCCACAGAATGAACAATTCAATTTAGTTGCAACAATGCTCCCCTTCTCCCCAGAACATTTTTATTTTAATTACATTGTAAAGTGATAATTTTTTTTTATTGTATATTGGAACCCCTCTTTGAGGCAAACCAGCTGTTACACTGGCCTGGTGTACACACACACACACACACACACACACACACACACACACACACACACACTCTCTCTCTCTAAACACTAACTTTAAAGACGACCGTTCTGTCCTTCTCAGCTATGTTGAACACACGAGGGCCGCTCATAGCAGTCAAGTGTGTATTGATTGCGGCTCCCGCTCTGGGCTGTGTTTCTATTGATGCCACACTGGTGTAACATGCCATGCGTCACTGTTCATTACTATTGACTGATGCTATCAGTTCATCATGAGAGCGTCTGCCACAGGGGCCTGTTCATATCAATGGCTGCTCGTACGTGTGTGTGTGTGTGTACGTGCGTGCGTGTGTGCGTGGGAGGGAGGGAGAGAGGGATATATTTACTGTAATATTTGTTAGACAGGGAGAGAAATAGTGAAATTTAACCAAAAAAGAAAGCTAGAAAGAGGGCCTCGGAGATGGAGGGAACGAGAAGAAAGAAATAGAGAGAGAGAGAGAAAAAAAAGATGAGGGATTCTCACTTGATCGTCATTAGTTCTGCTCGGCTTCTCTCACTGATCTTCCTTAGACTCCCCCCCGACTGACTGGCTGACTGGATTGCTGGTTGACTGGATTGCTGGCTGACTGACTGCCTGACTGACTGACTGACTGGATGGCTAGCTGACTGACTGACTGACTGACTGAGTGGCTGACTGACTGATGGACCAGTCTAGCTGACTGTCTGGATGGATGGATGGATGGCTGACTGGCTGACTGGAGGACTGACTAACTGACTGACTGGATGGCTGACTGACTGACTGACTGGCTGCCTGACTGACTGACTGACTGGATGGCTGGCTGGCTGACTGGATGGCTAGACTGACTGGCTGACTGACTGGATTGCTGGCTGACTGGATTGCTGGCTGACTGATTGCCTGACTGACTGGCTCACTGGATGGCTGGCTGACTGACTGACTGAGCGGCTGACTGACTTACTGACTGACTGACTGACGGACCAGGCTAGCTGACTGACTGACTGGCTGACTGTCTGCCTGGATGGATGGATGACTGACTGGCTGACTGGCTGGATGGATGGATGGATGGATGGATGGATGACTGGCTGACTGGCTGTTCCTCCATAGTTTCCACTCCATCTCCCCTCGGTGTGTGGTAGATGTGCTCACTTATGCGTGTGTGTGTGCGTGTGTGTGCGTGTGTGTGTGTGTGTGTGTGTGTGTTTATGGGTCTCTGGAGTGTGTAGAATCAGTGTGCCTGTGTACACTTTGAGAATGGTTTCTGAAGTTGAGGAGGAAGAGGTTGGTACTTTAAATACAGACACAAGTTTACATCAGGAGTCTGTCAGCTCATTTGTGATTCATCCAAATTATTATTATTCATTTGTTTGTTCTTTTAAACGTTAAACAACACATCAAAGGTCTGACGGGTGGACAAGCTTTATACTGCTGTAGTTTCTCAGACCACTCAATCAGTCAACAAGTAAACCAGTCAGCCAGCTAGCCAGTAAACCAGTCAGCCAGTAAACCAGTCAGCTAGTCAGTCAGTCAGCCAGCCAGCTAGCCAGTAAACCAGTCAGTCAGTCAGTAAACCAGTCAGCCAGACAGCTAGTCAGTCAGCCAGCCAGTCAGTCAGCAAACCAGTCAGCCAGACAGCTAGTCAGTCAGCCAGTAAACCAGTCAGCCAGTCAGTCAGTAAACCAGTCAGCCAGACAGCTAGTCAGTCAGCCAGTAAACCAGTCAGTCAGTCAGACAGCTAGTCAGTTAGCCAGTAAACCAGTCAGCCAATAAACCAGTTAGCCAGCCAGTAAACCAGTCAGTCAGTCAGTCAGTCAGCTAGTCAGTCAGCCAGTAAACCAGTCAGCCAGTCAGTCAGACAGCTAGTACCCCCTGGGTTTACCTCAGGTCAGATTAACGACAGCAGCAGACGCGTGATTGGCTTAAGGACACCACACCTGTAGTCCCTCCTCTCCTCTCCTCTCCTCTCTTTTCTCCTCTCATCTCTTTTCTCTTCTCCTCTTTTTCCCCTCACCTCTTTCTCCTCTCCTCTCTTCCCCTCTCTGCAGTCTCCTCCCCTCTCCTCTTTTCTCCTTTCCTGTCCTCTCCTCTTTTCTCCTTTCCTCCCCTCTCCTCTCTTTTCTCCTCTCCTCTCCTCTCCTCTCTTTTCTCCTCTCCTCTCCTCTCTCCCTTCCGTCACACATTCATTATGTATCTGCTTCTTTCATTTAGCAACGGAGGAGGAAAAGAGAGAGGGAGAGAAAAAAAGGAGAGCACACCATGTCATTAGACCCTGGGAAGAAGAAGTTTAAGGGAACTCAAAGTTTTGAACCAGAAAATGAAGAATAAAAAATACCCAGAAAGAAAGCACCAACCCTCCTCCCTCCTTCCTCCCCCGTTCTCCCCCCTGGCTGTTCCCTACACAGCCTTTCTCCATGCCACTCTAACGATTTACCCAGAAAGCCCTGGGGCGGCAGGAACCAATCCAGCGCTCTGATCAATGCAGCAAATTAAAACCCAGGGTGTTGGTGGTGACAGGGAAACTCTCTGCTAGTTCACTGCTGTGACAGTACCAAGGAGGATATTATAGAACATTTGAATTTATTTGATCTCCTACATTTAAATATTTTGGCCTCACAGTGCAAATTTTCCACCTTCTGTTTTGGAGCTTTGAAGCTTTGATGGGGGTGGGGAGTGGGGGTTGTTTTACCGTGAGTCCCTCTGTTGAGCGAGTGACCCAGTGTTTGTATGAGAGAGAGAGAGAGAGAGAGAGAGAGAGAGAGAGAGAGAGATTTGATTTTAACCACACTTTTATTTGCCAAAAGTCATTCACTCAAACACTGTCTCAAAAGCATGCTACATCATTGACATACAAGGAGAACACTAGCTGTTCCTACACATTTACTAACAACTCCTCACCAGAGAGAGAGAGAGAGAGAGATACAGAGATAGAGAGAGAGACAGAGAGAGGGGAGAGAGAGAGAGAGAGAGAGAGAGAGATAGAGATAGAGAAAGAGAGGGGGGGGGGGACAGAGATAGAGACAGAGACAGAGAGAGGGGAGAGAGATATACAGAGATAGAGGGACAGAGAGACACAAAGTGAGAGAGACACAAAGAGAGAGAGATACAGAAAGAGAGAGAGAGAGTGAGAGGTCTTGGTCTCTATAAAGGCTACACTCGGTAGGGAGGGAGGGAGTGTGTTTGGAGATCTACAGGATGACCTCAGACTCACAGTCAGTCTCTGGCTGCCTGTCACTCTTCTCTCATTCCCTTAATGCTTTATTCATTATCTCCACTGACTGCAGCACTTTATATCATAATATTTATAATAACTTTATATTATATTTTATAATAACTTTATAATAAAAACAATATATTATCTTCCCTGTGACTCCTTCATGGTGTATTGAATATTTATGAACGTCAACTAGAAAAAAACAAATATTGATGAAAAGTAACATTATTTACTTTATAAAGAACAAGCCACACTTTAAACTGGATATTTTCCACAGTAGGTTTTTAATCACATTATATCCATGTAAAAGAAAACACAGTTTTAGACAGTGCGTTTTTTAGGGTTTTAATCACATAATATCCATATAAAGTAAAGCCACAGATTCAGACAGTATGTTGTAGGGTTTTAATTACGTTATGCCCATATAAAGAAAAACTGTTTTAGACAGTATAGGGTTTAATCACATTATATCCATATGAAGAAAAAACACAGTTTTAGACAGTATGTTGTAGGGTTTTAATCACATTATACCCATATAAAGTAAAGCCACAGATTCAGACAGTATGTTGTAGGGATTTAATCACATTATATCCATATAAAGAAAATACACAGTTTTAGACCGTACGTTGTAGGTTTTGAATCACAGAATATCCATATAGAGAAAGGCCACAGATTCTGACAGTATGTTGTAGGGTTTTAATCAGGAAGTGGATATGTGGGTTTGCCCCGTCACACAGCGAGCAGCTGGAGACAGAGAGTTGGGCAGATGGACGTTTCCACCTCGATTATTTTACACGCTAAAAATAACCTCTCAAAAATTAAAAGACCTCTGGGACGGCCTGCAAAGTCTGTGTGTACGTGCGTTCTCCTATGTGCATGTTCTTCTCTGTGTGTGTGTGTGTGTGTGTGTGTGTGCGTTCTCTTACGTGTGTGTGTGTGTGTGCGTGTGCGTGCGCGCGTTCTCTTATGTGCATGTTCGTCTGTGTGTGTGCCTTCTCGTATGTGTATTTTCATCTGTGTGTATGTGTGCGCGTTCTCTTACGTGCATGTTCATGTGTGTGTGTGTGTGTGTGCGCCTTCTCCAACGTGTGTGTGTGTGTGCGCGCCTTCTCGTACGTGCGTGTTCGTCTGTGTGTGTGTGTGTATGTGTGTGTGTGCGCCTTCTCGTTCGTGTGTGTGTGTGTGTGTGAAGGAGTGAGTCTGTAGCTCTGAAGCGTGACTTGGTTGTGTAGAGTGTGTATGTTGTGTGTTTAGTAGGTTGCCCCTGTGTGTGTGTGTGTGTGTGTGTGTGTGTGTGTGTTCTAGACGGCGGCCGCTCTCAGACCAACGCTGACCGCTGCCGTCAACGCCAAGGTTCCAGGGACGTGTATAAATAAATGATAGACAGACCGAAGTAGTGAGAAAGAGACCAAAGAAAGAAAGAAAGAAAGAGAGAGAGAAATAATGTATGTCAGTAGCGTAACAAAATGGAGGAGAGATTTATAGCAGTGGGTTTAAGCATGTATGTGTCTGAAGACACCCACTTTGTTTATTCACTGAGACTGTGTCTTAACCTGTGTTCAGTCACTGAGACTGTGTCTGTGTCTTAACCTGTGTTCACTCACTGAGACTGTGTCTGTGTCTTAACCTGTGTTCAGTCACTAGAGACTGTGTCTGTCTTAACCTGTGTTCAGTCACTGAGACTGTCTGTACCTGTGTTCAGTCACTAGAGACTGTGTCTGTGTCTTAACCTGTGTTCAGTCACTAGAGACTGTGCCTGTGTCTTAACCTGTGTTCAGTCA
>JAVQIZ010093246.1:0-12917 GCA_036023535.2 Galaxias brevipinnis | reverse complement strand
ATTTGTAGATTGTTACAACCAAAAAACAGCGGAACAGCCGTGTCAAAATTATTTGAACAAATGCGAAACAATCCACAAATAGAACGTAACCCATATGCGCAGACAAATCCATCTACATTAATTAAAATTCTGTTTTTCAAGTTAAAATATCAGAATTTTATTTGTGGACCCTGTTTTATATTTGTGGATCATGAGTTGTTTGTTTGTGCATCGCAAATGTATTTGTGGATCATGCCGAGTTTGTTTGTAGATTCCAAATCTATCTGTAGATCGTGTTTTGTTTTTACAAATTGTAATCTATATTCGTAAATCAGAGTCTGTGCATTTACAATAATTTTGATAGAAATATACCTCCATAGAAATCGCATTAAAAAAATCCAATAAAAATTTACGTTGTGTAGTTTTTAGTGGATTATTGGTTAATTGATATTATAACATCGTATCCTCTGTATTTAATGTTACTGTAACGCTCACCCCCACTCCACCCCCCCTTTGTATTTTTTAGGGATGGATGTGTCTGGGATGGACAAGGAATCCACTCCCTTTTTTGTCATCAGAGGGATCTTGGTACACTGATGCTCCTAAACCTTTTGAATATAAGTCTAAAAAAAATCAATAGGAAAGTAACAAAGCTGGTGGTTTTACAGAGAAAGGGTTTTCCTTACAGCTGTGTATCTGGTATCAATTTGTGTCAAAATGAAGGTAAGTCTGACACAAAAAAACATACATTTTCTCTATTATGGGTTTTTCCTGAATGCAAAAAAAGAGCAGCATTTTAGAAACCACATATTTTATTTGAATCAGTGTTAGGACATGTTCAATATTATACAATCATACTACATTAAAATGAACAAACCTTTCTGTAAATGTTTGTTTGACTTTTCTGTCAATCGTTGTTTAGCTGGTCTTTGACCAGTGATAGGACTTTGAGACATCATTTTCAAGACGTTCAATGAGTAACAAGACTTATCATGCAGTGATCAAGCTGATCATGTGATCAAACAGTAATTACACATTGAACTGTATTTTTGGGGATATCTATGTATTATTGCAGATATAAATCACTTGATTCCTTATTTTATTGTGCTCTGCTTGTTCGTTGAATTGCTAAGCACAGATTTCTGGAGTATATAGGCATAACTGACGATAGTCCGCGGTTTTCATTTCTTCACAGTATAAGCCAGTTGTTACTGTATTCTTGTTGCTTCACACTTTGGCCGTCTTGTCGCTACTTGCTTCTGCCTCCCCGGGATCTGCAGTAATGTTGGAGCCTCTTTTCCAATATATCAATGAGCACCAGAACGAGTTTATACAGGTATGTGAACATGAATTCTATTTTCAAGAATTTGGGCATTCTAAAATGTTAAACACAATTACATCTGTCAAGCAAAAAGTGTTCTTAAGTAGCTGGATCGAGCAATGACAAATTGAGCTGCAAATGTACCCCGTCCTCCTCCTTTGTTAATCACAGAGACTACAACAATGGGTGGCCATCCCAAGTGACTCAAGCGACCCAGCCAAATGGTTTGAGATCCAGAAGATACTGAACATGACTGCAGACAGAATTTGTGAGATGGGAGGCAGTGTGGAATTTGCAGATGTTGGTGCACTGCAGGTACTGTGCAATCAAAATGTTAATTCTGAAAATGCATGGTGATTTTGAGAACAACTCACATAATTGTTGGACAGACCTAGTTAACAAGCTTATCTTTTTGCCATGGTTAACCAAGCTACCCAGTGGAGAGACAGTCCCTCTGCCACCTGTGATTTTAGCTGAGTTTGTGAAAGACCCACTGAAAGCCACCCTCTGCATCTATGGCCATGTTGATATCCAGCCAGCAAAGAAGGAGGACGGATGGAAGATGGATCCGTTCAACTTGACAGAGATCAATGGTTCTATACTTTGCACATTTGACATTTACATCTCAGCCATGGATGAGTACTGTGATGTTTTTGGGCTTTGGTCAAAGTTATGGGTGATTTAAGGCAAAAGTAATTCAAATCTGATGTTGAAAGTTTTTTTCCCCATAGGAAATTTGTATGGGCGAGGTGCCACAGACAACAAAGGGCCAGTGCTTGCTTGGCTTCATGCTGTTGAAACATACCAAGCTACACAACAGGTTCACATCTGTCATAACACAGCCTCAGCTTGACCGATTATCTAAACATGAATTTGTGGATTGTTCTGAGCTGTTTTCTGTCAACAAACAGTACTTTTTTTTTTAACTAGCTCCTTACTCTTGATTTAGATATTTATTGAAGGGGTTATCAATTAATCTCAGAATACATTTATGCAACACATTAGATATTTTTGCTTTACAGAAATAAGGCAATCATAAAGACACATAACAATTATATTCAAATTCATTAATATGAATTTTGTCTTGCCAGAAACTACCTGTGAATATTAAATTTGTCATTGAGGGGATGGAGGAGGTGGGTTCGAATGGCCTGTTGGAGTTGACCAAGAAGAGAAATGACAGCTTCTTTGCAGACGTAGACTACATTGTAATATCAGATAATGTTTGGGTAACCAAAAATCCAGCGCTGACCTATGGGACCAGGGGGAGTAGTTATTTCTTTGTGGAGGTAAGATAATAGGCAGAGGCAAATAAAAAACCTTAATAATTCTTATCCTTATTTTGTACATTATCACGAGTTGGTCTACTGGGCTGCTTTAATGTGATTCAAGATGACCTCATTGTTTAATGCTTTTCTGTGTCATTCAAGGTTGATGGGCTTAAAAAGGATCTGCATTCTGGATTGTATGGGGGCTCTATCCATGAGCCTATGTCTGACTTAATAGCATTACTGGGTGAGACGACACACTGCACTTTTCACGTTTGAAAAGCATGCTACATGTTTTGGAGTTAATTTCTCTTATGAAACACACACACACTGTATCCTCTCTAGGAAGTCTAGTGGACCATGCAGGAAAGATTCTCATTCCAGGGGTATGTGATGACGTGGCTCCCCTCACTACAGACGAGAGGAAACTCTATGAAAACATCAACTTTGACATGGAGGAAATGAAAAAAGTGGCTGGGGTCAAACATTTTCTGCAGGATACAAAAGTACAGTACAGCATACACTGACAATTCAGACTGATGTGTTTGATATTTGGGGAAAGTCTGTGACATTGAAATTAGTATGAGATTCCAAAATGTACGAGAAAAAGGGATTTTGCCACAATGATTGTAACTGTTATAAATAAATACACAAAACCAGTATGTGTTGAAGTACTATTGAAGCTTTTTCATTAGGATGGGGTATTAATGGCTCGTTGGCGCTACCCATCTCTGTCCATCCATGGGATTGAAGGAGCATTCGCCGAAACGGGAAGCAAAACTATCATCCCTAAACAAGTCACAGGAAAGTTCTCCATACGACATGTACCAAACATGAACCCCCCTGATGTGGAAAAAAAGGTAGGTAATAGTATAATGCAATAGTAGAGAAGGCACAATTGTAATGCAAAGCACTCTTTGATTACTCTGAATGTGTCTGCTCTAAAGGTAGAAGAGCATCTTCAGAGCGTCTTTAGCAGTTTAAATAGCCCAAACAGGTTGAAGGTGAATGCAACTGTTGGGGCCAAACCCTGGGTAGCAAACCTAAAGGATCCACAATACATTGCAGGACAGAGAGCCATAAAACAAGGTCAGCATTTGATAACATGATTCATTTAATTTAAAGGTAGCACAAGAAGTGCTGAACACTGTGACTACCACAGTGACTGAGTGTGCAACAGTTACCAATTTTTGTTTAGTAATAATAATAATAATACATTTGTATCTGCATTTGTAGAGCGCTTTACATTGTAAAAACAATCTCAAAGTGCTACAACCAACATTAAGATAACATAATAAAAGATAAAGAGTTTATGCACTTAATTGGAGAGCACCTCACTTATATTGATTTAATCCCAATTTATTATTTTGTTTGTGCACTATGGTGTAATGCTTAACCATATGTTAGTGTTTGGAGTTGAGCCTGAGCTGATTCGTGAAGGATCGACCATTCCAATAGCACAAGATTTCCAAGAAGTGACTGGCAAGAGTATAATGATGTTCCCAATCGGTGGCAATGATGACGGAGAACATTCTGAAAATGAGAAGATCAGCAGGTAAGATAAACTACATTGGTGTGTTTTTATTTAATTTCGCAATAGAAAAAGATAGAACTTTGTTTACATTTTGTTATCCCTTTATTTTTCTTCACAGATACAACTTCATCGAAGGAACAAAACTGTTTGTTGCCTATTTTCATGAACTGTCACAGCTTCAGTAGACAGACTATATTGCACTCTCCTATATTGTCACTTCAGTATTCTGAACATTAGGTTGCATTTGCTGGAACCTATTGTAGTAGCCTTTCACATGCAAATCTTTGTAGCTTTCTCTAAATGTTGTTTTTCAGTGTCTTAAGAAAATACATTGTTCAACATGCAAGCATTACCTTATTGTTGTCCCCCTAAATGATCATAATTTGTTTGCCTGTAATGCACGGGGAAAAAATGATTAGGAGTCTCTACCATGATACAGAAGTGACAATAAAGTAAGCTTGAAAGAGTGCCAAACAGAAACGCTCTCTGCAAGCTAAACTTTCTGTCATTGTCTACACTATCCAGAAAAAGCTACTTAGAAGAGAGGCAGTTGGCAGAAATTAATAATGAACATAATGAAAAATTGGAGGTTTGTATTTCCAACCATCCACATCATCCAATTCTGACTGTGATGAATTAAGCAGAATTACTGGGAAAGTCAACTGTGTACTTATTGCAACCGATAACATTCATCATTGGATGACCCGTCAGACTGTAATATCAATTAAAGTGTATTCATTAATCCAAGTAGTGATTAATGTGCATTTATGAGTTAATGATACAGAGAAGCCTTTTTCTGACAGTGTTACACTGCTTTGTGGTTAGTTAGCATACTGAACAGCCGAAACAGACAAGAAAAATAGCCTACACCGTTGATTTTAAATTAGGAAAAAACGCTACAAGAAAATGAAACGGCATCCTGATGTACTTTCAAACTACGGAAACTGCTGTTCATGAGAGCGGCAGCTGAGTTGTCTTTGCCCCGCCCTGTACGTTGTGACGCGGAATATGCTACATGCTACGGTACGCCATTTGTGAAAAAGAGTAAAACGCGCGGACATTGAGAAAAGTGTTACATTTGCAGGTAAGACATTATTCGTTTTACGAATTCCAAGATTTGAACGTTTCTCTAGACTTATTTTATTATCTGTAGTATCTTTAATTCATTTATATAGGTTGCTTCTTGAATTACAACCAGAGTTTCAAAGGTCGATGTTAGCTTCCTTTTTGGGCCTCTGTGGTGCCGTCGTTTTCCAAGCCTTGTAGAGCTGAAGTCCCACCTCATCTTTGACTCGATTGGACAGCAAGAACAATACTGTATTGTCATTGACCATGGTTTATGTCAATCCCAGTGTTGCTCGCTGAACATTGGATAGCTAAGAAATTCACGATCAACAACGGTTGTACTTTCGGTTGAGAGGCGCTATATATATATGTACATACATGTGTTAATTACTATATTATTTGATAATAATTTGTTCGTGAAATGTTGTATAAACAACTGCCCTCCTCGACGTCCACGGTGCTAACTATAAACTAAGCCGCTTAGCTTAGTAAACAAGCTAGCCGAGCTAACGTCAGCAATGTCTTCGCTGCACGCATGCCGAGTCAACGTTACTCAATTTCCCTGTCCTCCTTCAAACACTACCATCAAGTTTTGTCTTTTGAAAATTATCAAGTGTATGCCCGCTTACGTTTTGTTTTTATGTAAAAAGCAGTTGCCCAAAATAACACAAGCTAAGGCACAGTACATTACATTCGCTCTGTAACTTAAAACTTTAGTTTATGCACCTCGTCGTATTAACTTTATTTGTGAAATAACCTTACAGCTTCATTTATTATCCTTTTACGACTTAATTAAATTACCTTGGAAGTAGAAATTATTTGTTTACAAAATGTTCAGCTTTAACAGGCCAACAGCAGATTGTTGTGGGGGTTTGCACACTTCAAAATAAACTACATAGCACATACTGGGGTTATACTCTAAGGTGGGGTCATCTTTAGCTCATTACTAACTCGAGATTACAGAGGTATATTGAATATACATCCATGCAAATAACCGCTCTACCCTGTTAACGAAATATTTGTTATAAATTCATACACCTTACAAATTCTATAAGTGGATCCACTTATAATAGGACTTTTTCATAGTGATAATGATGTATTTGCTTGCACTTATTATTACATTTTCATAGCAAATACTGCTAACTCATTAGGCCTTTCACATTTAATTTAATTAAATGAGGGATATTTTGACACGTTGGCTGGACTTTTTAATACATTTTGTCTCTCCACTTTAAATTTTGGCCAAACATTTAAGGAAGTAATTTGACCTAGGCTTTAAATGTTGGAGGGTCACCATAAAGTATGACAGGGGGTAATGCTTTGTCATAGGTAGAGCAAAGTTCTATGGAAGTGGATATTAAACTTTTTGGAATCCTTCTGGCACATTATGTTAGCCCTTTTGAAAGCTTTGGAAGCTCCTGGATCCCCCCTGAACCAAGATTACCCAGATACATTTATTTAGTAAGGACACTTTTTTAAAATGATGGCATGTTTTCATCCACTTTTCTGAAAATCTACTCCCAAAACACTAGATGGCGACAATTAGCTATGTTTGGACATTCGGAACTTGGACAAACGTCTTAAATTCTTTCTCTGGTTTGTTTTTAGAAATACATTTTAATTACAATTTCGAGCACAGTTAAGAATACACAAATGTTTTTCTTGCTTTCAGAAGAGTTCCAACAAACATCCTTTAAGAAGGCATGTACCTACCTTAAAGAGTGTTTGTCACAAGTAATAGCCAAATATGAATAGAAAATTAAGGTCGGGAATGGAGGTTGCTAATGATACAGTGTCTCCAAGTGAAAAAGGAAGAAAGACAAAGGTAGAGTGTGAGGATAAGGAGAGAAGTGAAACTCCCTCCACAGCTAAGCGGGCCAGGATTGATGACATCACCACGGATACTGAGCCAGCCCCTGAGGTCACAGTCAAAGAGATGTCTGAAGGGGAGGAGTTGGATGGCCCAACTAAAACCAAGGATGAAGCTATTATACAGGTAACACATGATGGCTGCACATGCCCCATCTGCAACTTTGTGGCCAAAACTCCTACGGCCTTGAAGATTCACTCAGCAAGAAAACATCCACGTAGAGCAGCTAGCCAAGCAAGCCCTGATAAAGCAAACAGGAAAACCAAGCTAATGAGCAATCCGGAAGAAGAGAACAGGTGTGCTGATCCTCTCGATTCCACAAAAATAATAAAGATAGTTGTAGAGAGGCATAATCAAGGGATCAAGTCAGAGGCACCCGGCAGAGAGATGACATCCCTATCCAAAGATGATATCACTGAGGACCACGCGAGGCATCCAGAGGGTTCAGCTAGAGAGGAGAGTATGGCAGCCAAAGACCAGGTAGCTCAGGGAGCAGAGAGCCCTAACCAGAGAAGAGTGAGCAAAAGAACTCCCAAGCCCAAGATAATTTATTCTTGCAGTTACTGTGGCCTCGAGTTCAGAGACAAACCACCTTTAGAGGTGCACATCAAGACACACACCAAAGAGATGGAATACTTCTGTGAGGCCTGCTCGTTTGCCTGTGTGCTGAAGTGTGATTATGAAAAACACTGTGGCAGTAACAAGCACAAAAAGATTGCGGCGGGCGAGGCTGAACCCCCAGGCTCCATCTTGGTGAGCGCCGAGGACCATGTGGCTGAAGAGGTGTCGCCTCTGCCTTCCAGCGATGTCCCGAAGGCCACCAGCCCCACCCCGACCCGGCAGCCCACCAGCCCCACCCCAGCCCGGCAGCCCAAGCGGCTGCTCAGCTCCAGGTTCCAGCTTCAGTGTGGGATCTGTGAATTCAGAGTGAGCACCCCGGCGCTGCTCGAAAGCCACGCCCGAGTCAAGCACCCCGGAGCGGACTGGTTCCACTGCAAGCTCTGCCACTACTACTCGGCTACGGAGGGGTGGATGAAGCAGCACGTGGGCTCCGAAGGCCACCAGCAACGGCTGACCACTGCCGATGCCTCCTCTTCTGAGGAGCCGGTGGAGAGGGTGAGCCGAGACACCGCGGGTGACGGCGCCCTGCCGGACGACGTGTCACCGTGGACTGGTGCCGACGGGGAGGGGGCGCAAATCGAGGTGGACGTGGAGGCCGAGGAGGCAGTGGAGGCTGCCAAGGCCGTGCTGGCGGAAGTGGAGGAGAACATGGACGAGAGCAAGCCCCAGAAGAGGAAGCGGGGCCGGCCCAAGCTGCCGGTCACCACCACGTGCAGCCACTGTGGCCTGGTGGTGTCCAACGCCACCAACCTCAGTGTTCACATCCGGCGGAAGCACAGCAAGGAGTACAGCTTCAACTGCAGGCTCTGCAACTACAGCTGTGTGACCAAAGGAGACATGGAGCGTCACTGCATCACCAAGAAGCACGTGAAACGCCTGCAGGAGGCCGACTCGACTGAGCACGTCCTGAGCGCTGGATCAGTCTCCCAGGGCAGCGACGGAGAACCCAGTCAAGACGACATCGTCTCCAGTGCTGAAGGACAAGCTGACGCAACGCAGGACGACAGCCCTTTGAAGAAGAGCAAATACGACTCGGTCAACTCGTGCAGCCACTGCGACTTTGTGGCCCATTCGATCCCGTCGCTCATCCTTCACGTGAAGAGAAAGCACACCAGGGACTTTGAGTTTGTGTGCTTGGCGTGCAGCTACTACGCCGTGACACGCAGAGAGATGTCTCGCCACGCCCTGACGGAGAAGCACAAGCAGAAGAGCCAGGCCTACCTGGAGCAGAGTGGGAGCGATGGCGGGCAGAAGGGTCTCCAGCCCCAGGGAGAGGCTGTGGTGCTGGAAGGGGTGGACACGGTTGACCCCAGTGACCCTGCTGGTTCTCCCAGCACACAGGAGCCCGACTCCTCTGAAACCTACCAGACTACAAGTGTAGAAAGGGTGGACGGCGGCCCAGAGACTGCCCAGGTAAAAACAATACACCTTTTGTTGATGTAATCATATCCCACATGTATTCCACGCGACACTTTTTAAAACGTGTACGTTTTTTTATGAAGACTTAAAATGGCACAAATGGGTTTCTGGCAAGTCCTATAATATGTATTTATTAATTAGGTGATTTTTGCCTTGTTGGAAACATTCAGGTCATATGACAATAATCGGAAATTATGAGGCCATACAAAATTTGATTAGACCCCTAGGTAGATGAAGTGCCTGCCATTGACATTTATTTCAAGTGAAATCAGGACTAATCTCCTTTTAAAATATATTGGCCGTATGTTTCAAATTTAGCCCAGTACCACTAGATATATGTTAATGTCTTGTACTAATGTTCTTATCAATATTTGAAGCTTCCAAATAAACAATTTTATTTCATGCAATAATCATATTATTACAGAATTCAATAGGCACAACCAGTAAAGATCCAGACACAATGGTGGTAGAAAACACTAGTGCTGAGGAAGACACAGAGGTTCTGACAGTGAAGACCACGGACCATTTGGTGCCCGACTTTGATGCTACTGAGCCACCAGGTGGGGAGCTAGTTGATTCCAAAGAAGACCCATCCGGGTGTGAGTCACAAGATGCCCCAGCAATCTCTGAGTCTGAGCCCCAGAAAGAGGTGTCAGTCTCTGGGTGTGAGTCACAAGATGCCCCAGCAATCTCTGGGTCTGAGTTCCAGGAGGCCCGAACAGTCACTGGGTTGGCTGTCCAGGAGTCTCCAACAGAGGTTGAACCGGGTTTGGTGGAGTCCGCTGAAGACATGAAGGAGGAAGAAGGGGATGAGGAAGAACTGGAGGCGGATGAGGAGGAAGATGAGGAGGAATTTCCTGCAGAAACGGTGCGCTCAGATGAAGACATGGAGATGGACGAAGATAAAGAGGACAGCTCCTACTCAGGTAAAAAGAGAAAGTTCCTTATTGAAATATCCAAGTTTTTTATTATTCTTTAATGAAATGATTTGGCTACGAATGTGAAAACCGTCTTTTAGTTTGCATGGCATCAATCTTTTAGCGCCACAACAGACTGGCAGACCTACTGTCTCCAATAATGAACAATGAACCCTTCTAGTAACTTATGACTGGTTTTCTTTTATAATCTGTTCCCATGTTTGTGTACAGACACACAGTTGGCCCGGGCCGTCCCATTTGACGCCTGCATCGTCTCCGTCAAATCGCTGGCCGAGAGCGAGGTGGCCCTCCTGGCAGAGGGCGAGGCTGCCGTCAGCAGCCTGTCCGAGGGGCCCACCATCATCCTGTGTGGCCCCCGGAGACCCCGACCGCTGGCCCCCGGCACCCCCGCCGTCAAGATCGTGACGCCCAGCGTGCGCATCCGCTGCGACGACTGCGGCTTCCTGGCCGACGGCCTGAGCGGCCTCAACGTGCACATCTCCATGAAGCACCCGAGCAAGGAGAAGCACTTCCACTGCCTGCTCTGCGGCAAGTCCTTCTACACGGAGAGCAACCTGCACCAGCACCTGACCAGCGCCTCGCACATGCGCAACGAGCAGAACAGCATCGAGGAGCTGCCCGAGGGCGGCGCCTGCTTCAAGTGCGCCAAGTGCACCGACCGCTTCGAGTCGGAGCAGGAGCTGTTTGTGCACATCAAGGAGAAGCACGAGGAGCTGCTGCGCGAGGTCAACAAGTACGTGCAGGAGGACACGGAGCAGATCAACCGCGAGCGCCAGGAGAACCAGGGCAGCGTGTGCAAGTACTGCGGCAAGGTGTGCAAGAGCAGCAACTCCATGGCCTTCCTGGCCCACGTGCGCACGCACACCGGTATGTACAGCTCAACACCACGTATGATAACGCGGTCAAGTTAAGCAAAAATAGTACCAATAATAGTGATGAAATAACAAGGCCTAGAGCTCTACTTACTCAGCTTTTGTTTTGACCTGTCTCCGGAGGGTAATGCACAATTCTGTTGTAGTAGTAGTACTGTAGGCTGTTGTCATTAGATCTGTAGTGGTATAGGTGGCTGTCTAGCCTCCTATCTTCTCCAGCCAGGTATTAGGCGTTTAACAGGAGGGGAAGGTAAAGACTGATGGAGCCGTTGCAGACGAGGAGGAGAGACGCTAATGGAGCCCAGATTGGGATTCCCTGTGCAACGCCTGGTCAAAGACATGTGCGACTCATAATTGATGTGTCCATTACCAAGCCTCGCTTGTAATTATAGTCAATAAGTCTCTGTAAATGTGTTAAAGCTCAGGCTAAAAGCATTGGAGGCCCAAAGAGAGGTGGGCTAATAATTTAAAATAATCAATGCAGACGTATTCAAAGCCCTTAATTTCCCTTGTGTGTGTGTGTCGGCGTGCGTCGGTACGTATGTGTGGTGGGTGTGTGTATGTGTCAGCCTTCATGGCTAGCTGATTATCCTCAATCCATTAAGATTTATCTTGTCATTTATAATGCAAAGCAGGGCCGCGTCGGTCAGCCCAGCGACTAGGGAATGTCCGGCAGGTTCAGAACAGAGGGCGCTCCATTACTCTTCCCTGACCATGTGTATTAATTGCTTTTAAAATCAACTTAATGCAGGAACGAGATGTGAGGGCGCCATCAATAAATGCCCCTCTCAGCTTCCCATGGACCATCCCCCTTTCAGCCCAAACTTTAATGGGACTTTAATTGAAGTCCAGATTCGCGTGTGTGTGCGTGTGCTTGTGCGTGTGTGTGTGTGTCTTTAGGATGACCACTTAGAGGCAGTTTATTCTGATTGGTGTTCCAAGGAAAGAAACAGGGAGGTTGCCAGGTCCAGAGTGAATGGGAGTGTGTGGTTGAAACTAGTTCTAAACTCTACCATGTGGTTACAGGGCACCAGTAAAAGCAGACATGCTGCCCTCTGTGTTCAATTAATATTGGCGCTGTAGTGAAAAGCATGCTTGTCCGATATTCATCCTAAATGTTATTCATCTATTGTTTGTTTTACTTATTTAAAGCGTCTGAGAAAAATAACAGCGCTTTAGGTGTCTTTGCACAAGACAAGGCTTTTACAGAATGAACTCCAAATTTGAGTTGCACTACCTTTTTGCGTCCTGTGATATTCCTAATTAAAAGTTTATAATTAGGTAAAGACTGCTTGGACATACATATTCAACATCTCACCAATAATTTAATTTGCCCAATGTAAAACATTTGACCAATTGGATTTGCGGTTCCAAGGTATTTTTGTTTTGCCCATAGTATGGCAGGATGAGATTTGCTGACAATGGCAGACATAGGTATGATAAAACAGGCTATTGAGCAGGAGCATGGTAGCATTGATAAATTCTTAACTTTTGTATCACAGCCCTAATTGCCCTTTCGGAACAGCTAGTCTACATGGTTGGACGTCATGCCATTACTCCTGACTCGAGTTCAGGGAAAAGTGCTACTTAAGCAAATGAAAACAGTGACACACAGAGACCTAAAAAAAATAAGTTTAAATCAAAGTCAAGGACACGCTCTCGCCGGCTCTGAGGTCTCGATTGAATTATGGCCGTATTTTTTTGAGCCGTTCTTCTCCTTTATTCGATTGAGTTATGTTGCTGTTTATGAGAGTACTCTACCTCCCTCATTTATGCCCCTGTTATTTGCGGAATGCACCAATTGCTCCTCATTTTTGACAGCATGTGCTAGTTATTATTATTGCTAAGTTCCCTCATTACATTGAATTATTCACCTTTTATGTAGTGGTCATTTATTGTGTGTGTGTGTGTGTGTGTGTGGGGGGGGGGGGGGGGGGGGGGGGGGTATATTATATGGGAAGCGTGTTTAGCCAGGTTTGGCTCCCTGACACAAGCAATAAAAAATAAATAAAACCACAATTTTTATTAAA
>JAVQIZ010093227.1:0-31730 GCA_036023535.2 Galaxias brevipinnis | reverse complement strand
TTTTTTTAAAAAAATATTTTAATTTTTTTATTTTGTTTTAAACCATTTATTTTCAATTTTGTGGTTGTTTTTTTTTTTTTTTTTGTTTTTTGGTTTGTTTTTTTTGTGTTTTTTTGTTTGGGTGGGGGGGCGGGGGGGGGGGGGCAGGGGTAGGGTGTAGCTGTGTGAAAGTTTGTCTGTGTTCCACATTGTAATCATGGAGAGTCTCACTTTTACTTACTGTCTGTGGCTGGGAGGGGGCCTGGACATCGGTCTTTGTGTGAGCAGCTTGTCATTCACGAAATCTTCCACAATCGATCCAAACCAAACCTGGCCTACGAGGAAAGCCACCGTCATCCATCAACTCATGGCTAAAGGACAAGAGATGAAAAACACAGGCAACTCATCTTGTCCGTCTATCCCCCCCAACAGTCGAAAAGGTCCCTCCCTGAAGATGCAAAGCTCTGTGCAGGCCAGCAGCCAAGGACACAAGCCTCTCCCTGCCCATGATTCTCCTGCCTCGGGCCACTTGAGGAATGGCCCGAGGTGCCCCCCAAATCAGTCTCCATTAGGTATCATCTGTCTTCATCAGGTAGCAGTGGAGGGGCCTTCAGATGAGGACCTCAGCTCGCCCACAAGACAAAAAAGCCCGCACCATTAGTCTTGATTCCCATTCAGGTGCTGTGACTTCAGGTGTCCGACGCTGACCAAGGACGGTGCCACTCCTATAGGGCCTTTGTTCCCTTCCCCCAAAGGTTTTTGAGGGATGACGACACTGCTCCGCTTTCAATCTCTCAAGTCATTCTTGGCGTTCATACGCATGATGATTAGCTCTCCATGAGAAACATTGACATCCATTCGCCTCTATACTGTTAAGGTTTGTGACGTCACACGAGGGACTAGAATCACAATAGAATTAAATATTCTGTGGGAAATATATAAGAAAAACCTTGTAAGGGATTTTAATGAGTGACAAAAAGATATTACCTCCAAATCTGACTGGCTAAGGTATCGTAAATACAGCATAAGCAATGTTATTAAGACACACTTTTTATATATATATTTAAATTCTCAGCTACAGCTACTGTATAATTTATTGTACTGCTACTGTATCATTTATTGACAGTAATTATCTGAGAGAAAAACTTGAACTCTTAAGAGTGCCCCTGTCCCTGAAAGAATCCATTTGAAGATGCTGTCAACCAATCAGGCCATATCCACCTTAGAGACAGCCCCACAGTCATGCCTGTGTCACTGAAGACTGCCTCCCTCTGTTAGTCTGTAAAGAAAAAAGAACGAGAACTTAAATTATCGTGACGTTATTGCAGGTCTGCAAAACACATGATTGTTTATTTCTAAATGTACCTTTGGCGTTTTGGTGTCTGCATATAAAAATGGGCCAATGTGCAAAAGTGGTTTTACTCAGTGGGTGTGATACCCGATATTAGCAGCAGGAGGAGATATGAGCCATCCAAGGTACACTCAGTGCAGCAAGCTCACACTTACATTTACTTAAGACACAATTAGCTCATTACAAAGTAAAACACAAGCAGTAAGGCCAAAACATTTTTTTATCTGTACCTCTGTACAGACTTTCTCGCTGCACATCACACAGATTTGGGTGATCATAAAGGAATGGCAAATCAATAGAGAGAGAGGTCTTTTTCTTGCCAAGGAACGCCAAAGGGGGTCATATTTCCTGCACAAAGAGCCTTGCCAATGACTCCTCTCTTCCTATTAAAGGAGAAGACAGAGAGGGTCATTTCACTCTTGTTTATACCCTATACTCCCTGGCTCTTCTCACATCAGAACAAATTGATTTCGCTCCTCATATTGCTGCTATCTTCCGTTTTCCGCCACTCCGTGGTGAAATTAATCAAGGTAATGCTCCCTTAACGTGAAAATAAAATTCATTTTCACAGCCATACTGATCTTACTAATAACGGGGTACAAGTGAAGAGAACATAGGAAACCATTACTCAGTTAACATTGTCTTTGTTATTTGCACCCACTCGTTGTCACGGTGGAAGAGCAAATGAGGGGGCAGCCAGTGTTGGTTGGGCGGTTACCTTGAAGTTTGTCCAACTTTCAGCAGGATCCTGAAAAAAAAGCATTTCAAAGGCAATTGCCCATTGATTGCTTGCTAATTCCATGGGAGAGAGAGGGGGAGGGTGGAAAAAAAATCATTGCAACAATTTCTTTCTTTATAAAAAAAGGCCTACCTACTCATGCATGTTATTAAAGTCACTGAACTGCAATCTCCACTGAAAGGCATGGGATATGGCACATAGATGAGATCTTTGAAACACAACTTGAACTTGCCTAAGACTATGAATTAATATGCAACACACCAATGCGTTTGTGACGTTCATAAATCATAATGACACATGACTAAAATCCATAACATGTATGTAAAGCTACCTTCCACCAAGATCAAAGGGAATACATTTATCTGGAAAAATCTGATCTAAGGCTCAGCTTCTTACTTCTTGATGTGATGCACCATCATTATGCTATTGCACAGCTAAATCATCTCTGAGAAAATAGATCAAATGCATGATCAATGGAAAATAAATCATAAGGATGATGGCATAGGGATTTTTTACTGTATTTGTTTAGCTATATATCTGCAGTCTTACAGCGCACTCTTTTAGAACAATATGCTAAAACGACAATTTATTGTCATTAAAGAAAAAGACAAAGTGTCTATGGCTTCACACAGATAATGGATTGATTCACAGCTCCCATGCTACTCGTTCAACCGACCACTGTTTGACAGCATACATGCCTGACTTTTTTTTTTTTTTTTTTTGGCAATTAGGAAGAGTATCAGTTAGAACGTGGGAAGAATCAGTCGGAGAGGATCATGACAAAAATGGTTCCATTTCCTCATCTTCTCAGCAAACAGGCCATCCCCCCTAAACCATCGCTGAGACACGCATCTGCACAGAGTTCCTGATGCATGACCCGTCCGAAGGCCAAAGGGGATGGCGGGCATGGCTGACCTGATTTCTAGTGGTTTCATCGTTTATCGTACACCATGTTACTGCAAACAAAATGAAGGAATACACATCTAATGTGCCATAATGGCCAGTTATGATATGGCTTCTATATGTGTTCTGACTTATGGCAAGATGCAGGTTTCTTGGGGCGAAAAGGTAAACACATCCCGTCCGTCTATTTGGAGTGGGGCTGGTGAAAACCAAAGAGACACTGCAGTGCTTAAATGCAGTTTTATGTTCTAATCGGATCTGAGCCCCACTGTGCCAGTGTTTCACCCTAGGGAGCAATGTTTCTGTTATATTTGCAAGATTAAAGCTGATTGCAGGAATCGTGCACGCAACTGAGATTAGACAACATAGGAGGTGACTGTATGGCCTCAGGTGGTTGGAGCCCCTCAACTACAAAGATAATATCAACATTTATGTAAAGTCAGGTTGATATCTTATATAACACCAACACACAGAGATAGCATCTACTGTGACACAGCTATTGCAGCGTTAACACCATTCGGACAGTATACGGGGCTTTTTGAAACACAAGGTGAAACAGCTGGACAATGGTTTACAGGCAGAAGGGGAACGGATACCACATTATGCATGCGTAAGTAACCCACTGGGTGGTAGGCTAGTTAGGGGCGGTGGGACAGACAGACAACAGGCAGGCAGGTGGAGGAATGTGAGGGCCCCCGCTCCTCACATGACTGAGGTTAGGACAGGGCGGTCAGTCAAAGTGAATGTCATGTGTGTGTGTGTGAGGGAGATCAATGGGCTGACAGGAGCTGGTGTTGAGGTACAGGACTCTGACAGCTACACATGAATATTTACCACCTTGCCATTATATCTGTGTGTGGGTGTCGAACAAACGCTCTGCTTTTGGAGTTCGACACACACACACACACACACACACACACACAGGGTTCATGGATCTATGTGTCAATGCTGTTCTAATCCTTAGTAATGTGGAAGGGCAGAAGCCTGAGTTGAAGGACAATATGATTTTTTAGAAATGGTTTGTTAAAGGGGCTGCTGAGCGAAATGTGATGGGGAAAGGGAAAGGAGAAATAAATAAATTAAAAGGCCTTTTATTATAGCATGCCAACAAGGATCTTAAGCAAACCTACGCAATTTGACTAGACAGTCATCATGTATCCTATATTAAGGCAATGTATGTTGAATGTTTTTGAAGAATGCACTTAGTATACAATAAAGAATACATGCTTTATGAATGTGTATGCTCGTGAAATGTACTACTATTGAATTAACATTTATTTTCAAACAAAAAGAATGTATCTTGGAATTTCTTCTTGAACTAGGATTTTCGACAAACATGTTAGCAGCATTTTTCAGGGTATTTTTTTATTGAGAGTTAAAGTACATTCATTCCTTATTAAAAGAAGTAGCAATTTACAGCTCTCAGCATGATGGTCAAACATTAAATTGAGCACCTATTTGTACGCGGAGCATGTATATAATCACATATTTAAGTATGAAAATGATTGATCTCTTGGTTTGAGATGCCCATTCACATAAGATCTCTCCATTCTAATTACAAGTGATTTCAATTTGAAGTCAAGCAGAAAAGCTGATGCTAGAACCTCCAAGTGAAGGAGGCACGCAGCAACCTCAATTGGATTAATGGTCCCCTCTCACTAGTGTTACAGAAAAGACACAGGTGTAAAAGGCACAAGCCCTCTGAATTCTCTGAAGTGCAATTCTTCATTCTGTTCAAAAAGGATTTAGCCCCGTACAATAGTAAACGGAAGAGTAGCAGCAGAAGGCTATATCAAGCGTGAAATTATATTCATTTGTACACACCCACAAGTTAGTTGTTTTTTTATTCAGTACAAGTGGGGAAAATATAAAAATGATATATCACAAAATGTTTTGAAGTATTTGGAAACTGCATGAATTAATTGTGTCAGTGGTTGTGTTAATGTGACGGAAGCTATCCTGTTGAAATATGGCTCTAATCATCACACAGGCTTAAAGCTTCACTCTAATATCACTAATGGCCAATATGGTAATTGTGAACTGTTAAATGGCTTAAGCCTCACATGATATCTCTTAAAGAATTTATGGTGATGTTCTTGTTTTATAGCTTTTCACACATTCTTTTTCAACTTTTTGCAATTTCCATAATTGCATTTGACGGATCCTGACATTATGAGACACATTAGGGAATGAAACAAACACTTATAACACTCTGTACTGATTAAAATAAATACTTCATTTTGTAGTTAAGCTGATAAGTGCTTCGGAATGTTAGGTATTCAAATAAAAGTTGGCTAGGGTGATTCCTTGATGAGTTGTGTCCCCTTCACCACGAGGCTATACTTACTGTGCAACAAACAGAATCTCAAGCAGAGCAACATTAGAAAAATGTTGATATGCAGTTGCACAAACTGGTAACAACTCCTTAGCCTAAATATCCCATGGTGTTCCACACAGCACAGGAAGCAGGCAGCCACGTTGTCTTACGCTTGACAGATTCAATCTGCTCGGGGATGACTGAATAATTGAAAGTTCTAACGCAAGACCATCTGGCAGCTGTGTGCAACCACAGAAAGATGCAGACTTCCTCAAATAGCTTTTGTGACCAAACTAGCTGCAGGGTGTGTGGGAACCAGCCTGCTCTTCTCTTTCTCTGAATACATGAATTGATAAGCTGCACAAGTTAGGCAGGTTAGTTAGGTTTGTGCTCTAGCAGGACACATTTTTTTTCATTAAATGTTGAAAGTTGACTACAACTACATAGGTAGTTGTCCCTTTTATAGCAGAGAGAGAGAGAGAGAGAGAGAGAGAGAGAGAGAGAGAGAGAGAGAGAGAGAGAGAAAGAGAGAGAGAGCAAGAGACCGAGAGCGCGAGGTTGGGGGTTACCTGCCCCCTTTGCTCACAAACTTCACACTTAACTAGCGGTGCATTAGCTCACATCTCTCCACTTAATTGAGTGAATTGAGCATCTTTGCGCATCCACCTCCCTCCTCCAAGAATCCCGCCCCAAGTCACACATCACAGGCGTCTATCAGAAGTCTTGAAGTCTGCTTCTGGTCGGACTGTTTGACAGAAACCCGCTCGTACATGGTCAGGACTCCAAAGCTTGAACGCAAGCTCCCCCAGCACAGTATTTAAAAAATCTGAAATGGAGTGAATTACTTACTTACGCGAAAAAAAAGTATTACCTTAAAGGTGCACGAAATATGTCAGTGTTATCTCTCTACAAATTCCGCTTACCTGTCATCTTGACGAGACTGTAGCGCGCCTGGACGTGTCCGGAACATCCACATCAGTTTTAGCAAAATAGGTAAATTTTCTTGAACGCAATCTCAAACATATATCACAGGTTGGCTAAAGTGGACTGCTTCCCGGGAGCTTGTGAGAGGAAACGTAGGGACGGACGGTTTCTGACCTCTACTGCATCTTCGCCGTGTTCTTCTTAAGCATTTTGCTACTGAAAGGATAACCGTGTCCCGTGGAGGATGCCGAACAGGTAAGGAGTTCAAGGAGTTCATCCCGCTCTTTTTAGTATGATTGTCATTTAAGCTCATGTTTGCGGCGCAGATAAGTAAAGGTTTGGACGGAAGGCAACTATATCAACGAGCAACTAAAATTGTAACCCTAACTATAGTCAGTCAAGCTAAAAAAGGATAAGGACTGATTTGGTCAATAAGACAGTATTTTACACACGGAGCCAATAAGTCTTCAAAGCACATTACTTTTTTGTATTATTCGCCATTATTAAATTTTTTTCATGTTATTTCATTATATTTGTCAAAATTATTCGCTCATACTTCAGTAAGTGCCTGCTTAAAAACGTATTGTGTATGTTTAGCCAATAGTGCACACTGGGTTTGAAATTTACAAATCATAAACATTGCTTTTTATCAATTAAATACAAGGTTCACAGGTTGTTTGTAAATGCATTGACAAATTTGGTCTATTAATCTCTTTGGTCTCAAGATTATATAGGTCTTTCGTATTTGAACTTCTACTGAATTGCTGATATGTCCTTTGGAAGAATGGACAAATGCTAATTGTGTTGATTTTTGGAAATCTGTTCACTGCCTTTCATCAGTTTTGTTGGGATTTAGTTATGTTTTTTCCTGTCCTTCTTCCTACTCTTTCTTTTGAGTTTATCTTAATTATTATATGATAATAATTCCAATAATATTTCTGCAAATAATGGTAAGCATGTAAAGTATCAACCAGCATTGTCAAATGACCATTGATGAAATTAAGCAAATGTGTTACAAATGTATTACAATGTATGTATGGTCAGATGCCCTGCAGCCCACAGTTCTTTGCTGGGGACTAGATAGTAGTATGATTTCTTCTTTGGAATGCCTGCTATTCTGTCTGTCCCATTTAAAATACACCACTAGACATCACTAGAGAGCTTAATACGTTTCCTTCTCCAGCAATGCAATCATTCAAAATGAACTGTAAATACAGATTGGATCTAATAAATGAGGTCACTTCACTAAAACACTACACACATACACCGTGCACGCCACTGGGACAAACTTGGCATAGCCGTGTTGTCAAAGGTGTAGTTTAAGAGTAAACTCCATGATAATGAAGTCAGAAGCAAGCCAGACATTGTATTGTCACTGTTCATCCTAATGGCTCCACTGGGCATAGCTGCAACTTGAGGGAAAACGGGCGCTTTTCCTTCAAACAGGGCACTTTGCTTTGACCGTCTGGGAGTGAAAAAAACGCAGGGTTCTGCTTGGGCTGATGAAACAACGGACTCGGCTGGAGTGGCTGCCAAGCACTGTCAAAACCGTGGTGAGAAAGCGAGAGGGGAGACAAAGTATCCCCATCACTCAGATTTTAGACCATCCTTTACAGTGCAACAATTCTATCATTCCCTTTCATGCCCAAGCCAGTTATTACATTTTTTTCCTCGTTCGGCTTGCACTGGCACTTATTCTATGTAGTCTATCTAATATTATCAATATAATCAAAATGTAACATATTGGCAAAACAGACCTTGACCTTGGTGTTCAGCTGTCGGTAAATTGTTAGACCAAGGCCCACAAATAAGAAAAAAACGTCCGCTAGAAAATGCTGTGTCATCAGCCTTGATACTAAATACTAGGTTAACAAACAACAACGGCAACATCCAATTTAAGTGGACGTGTTGTGAAACAACAACGTGGATTAATTGCTTGCTTACCACGCAATTATGTAGAGAGAGCCTGAACAGGCAGCTCTGTGGGATTGAAAGCTGAGGATGGTGCAGAAATTTGTCAGTCCTCTGTGCTGACACCCTTATCCAAGTCATCTTCCTGGGGCGGGTGATATATGGCTAAGGTGACCGTGATCATTATTCACAGACCGATCTGCTCTTCCCTTGCATTCTGCTCCCTCCAGGGTCTGATCAAGTGGGCTCTATTACCCCCACCACCACCACCACCACCACCCCCCACCCCGGTAATGATTTGTGGAGGTCTGACTGTGTAGTATCTGAAGGACAGGACATTTTAGCGCCTCCGAAAACAATATCATAATCCACATCCATTAGCCATATGGGTTTCATCCACCAGTTTTGCCTGATGCAATTTAGACTCCCTTTCCAAGTGTGCCACAGCGAAGAACCTGATTACATTTGGTTTTTGTCTGCTGATTTACTTGGAACTTTTCCCCCAACAATAGCTTTCACAAAAACAACACATTTAGGCAGGGCAGAATAGGTATGTTTGAACACCATCTCACAGTTTTTTTTAAAGAAATTCCAATAGTAAAAAAGAAATCCTTTGGGAAAACTAGACCTTATAACTCTCCCCCTGGACTGCTTGTGTTTTAAAGCCTTTGAATGAAAAAGCAGTGTGCTACCAAGCATGGATCCATATTTACTACCAGTGCTCTGTTTTGTTTATAATTGACTCCTGAATGCATAAATAATGGCCGAGGCTCTGTCTGCTTGACTGATGCCTACTTGTTCCCTCTCTGTTTTCCTCCTTCCCGCTTGCAAGATCTCACTACTAATTATATTTCCATTTCCTCTTTCCCCCGACCTTCCGTCCATCTCAATTAGAAGCCTATGTCACACCCCTAGTACATAACAAGAGCTATTTGTAAATAAAAAACATATTCAGGGCATCTGAGAGGCAGAGATCAAGTGTTCTCCTCACAGCTGTTGTAGGGAATTTTTTTAACAAGGAAAATGTTTTGGCAGGTAAAAAAAAAAAACTTGACGTGATTGGCAGCAAATTAAAAAAAAATTCCGTAAAAATTGAAGATTCTTGCCTCATAGGGTGAAGGGATTAGAGTAATTTAGTTTGAGTAGTGACAAGTGAGTGACTAAAGTTGCGGTGTTTCTCAGTGCAGAGTTGAGACAGCTCCATTGAAGGTGGCAAAGAGCAGTTCAGCACTTGTCACACTCCACAACACCCATCTCCCCTTACCAGTGACATGCCCTCTGTGATTATTTGATGCTTAATCAAAGCTGAATTGGCAGACGCGATTTGATGCAGTTGTGGAGCTGTCACTGCATTTGCGTCGAATCGCGGGTGTCAACCCATTTTCTTTTTTCAATGAATGGCATACAAGTAAAGTCCATTTTGGGCTTTTCTTGATCGTAAAAGAATGATGCTAATGAGGATAAGTAATCGCTCACCCCTCATCTACCGCTTTGCAGGCATTTCTCAGCCGTGCTTTACCCCTGTGTTTGGTGTGGCTTCAGAGTTCAATGTTTTGTCTTCTTCTTTTACCCCCATGGTGAGCCTATTTCTCTCAATGATAAGAGGTACAAAAAAAACCTCTTCAAACTTTATTGGTGTGCCTGGGCAATAATGTCAGCTATATAAACACATGAATCATTTATATCTTCATTTTTAACAAAACCTTAAGTCACTTTAGTCAACTCCTGGGAAGAGTTATCACGGGCATAACCAAATGAAATCTGGTTTATGAATTTGAAAAGAAAAACACCATACCCCCTGCAGCCAAAAGAGAAATGGTGCTTTACAAAAATAAAATGTTGAATTCCTTGCTGATATCCACCACCATCCATTAGATGATTTAGAGGGAGGTTCCTGACAAAGTTGCCATGGCAACCCTTGTCTTTGGCAGTGCTAGGCGTCGCCTGCAGGGTTGTGGATGGAGGGCTGCAAGTTTTATGGAACTGTACTGTTCTAAAGATTCCAAATCTGCAGCACCCGGGGACAGAAACAATAAGCATGAAATACTTAGGAGTGTTGGCAGACTCAAGTGTTTGTGGCCCTAGTCCCCTGGCATCCCTGCTTGGCTCCCTCCGCTTAGCGCGGATTGCTGAGTCTATTTTGATTGTGAATAAAAAGAGGCTTTGACAATATAGCAAAGTGGCAAGAGTGTCTTAAAGGCACTTGTACACTGTCCTTGGATACAAGCCCAGAGTCTTACGAGAATGTGATTAGTTGTGAAACCAGGATTGACCTGTGCTGAACCACTTTTGACCGTTCGCTTCATGATTATGTTGGAATGGAAATGTCTGGGTTGATGGCTTTTTTTAACATTTCTTTGCTACTTCTTAAAACCAGTCTTTAAATTACCAAGCGGTTGTGTGGTCCAGTCTTGACTGAAACCAAAGGCATTGAATCCAGAAGCTGGCTTATTTGTCACCTCGGAGAGCTATGGCTGACCACGACTGTAAAGTCTGAACCATTCAGTGACCAGGAAGAGGAGGGAGGGGGGTGGAAGGCTGTCTGTCTGGCAGCCTGGCTGGGCCTCTGGAGACTGACGCTGATGAGGAGTAATTTGAACCCTCCTCGGACAGAGAAAAACACCCAGCAGCCCCCTCTAACTCCACTGTGAGTTATGGCCAGCCTTTATCTGATGGAGCTCTTAGTTGCTGGTTGAGCCTTGTTTTCAAGTATTCTTTTCACTTACGTCGCATCGATCGCTGTAGCACTGTGTTAATGATGAATCATACTATTAAATGTGATGACCCACGCCATATCCATTTACTTCCTGTTCTTGCACAGGTGGCACTCTATCGTTGCTGTTTAAACAGCTTCACTTAGAATAGAAGGACAGAGAGCAAACATAGTTAAAGATTGCCCTCACACTGATACAGACGGAGTTCAAATATTGAGCAAAGTAAGGCTATGCAAGTGTATAGTTCTCATGTTTTATCGTTACACGTCACTAATAGAGATGAATGCTTTCGCGAAACTGTGTATCTAAAATACTGCTGTAAAACCGACAGGATAATCATTTACCAAAATTGATGGTGGCGCCACCGCTTTTAATTTATACCATTGGCAATTTTCTCTGTTGACTCTAGGTGCTATTAAAATATCTGTGGTGCAAGATGTAGTGCGAGTGGTTCTTGATCTGGCTAGAGGCTTTTACAATATAGACTGTGTTTGAAAGAGTTGTGTAATCTCCAGGTGATTAGCCTTTTTCTATAACTAAAAACAGCAAAATGCTAGAACGAAACCAACAATCAATAAAGAGTATTCATTTTCAGACCCAATATCACAACTTCGATGTGATATTGGAGGTAATGTGTTGAGGAAGAGCAGGGCTGGAATGTGTTTGGTCTGTGAATCTGTGAGTCTGTGAGTCTGTCTGGGAGTGTAACAGACAGGGAGGATGCAGTCTGAGCTGTATGGTGCGTGACTTTCATCTAATGGAGAGCTGAATTATTCACAGGACAAGTGCAAACCAAAGAGTTTTGAGGTAGAAATGGGCTTATCTGAGTATCATCAGTGCAATCACTCTCCTGATAAAGGCTCCCATCACTCACTGTACATTTTTTTTTTATTCTGTTGACCATTTGATCTGCTTCAAAAAGCAAGCATAGTGCCTTCCACCAGATGTGATTATTTTATCAACTACACAAGTCACATGTTTAAACTGCAGTGCCTTTAAAAGAGCCATGCTGTAGAAGACTGTTTGACTTTGATATTATTTCCCTGTCTTCAAAGGATTCATTTTGAAGAATGTTTACTCCGAAGGGGCAGCCTCCTCCTCTCACAGGTATACTACTTTCTCTTTGCAGCCCTCTGTAAGATTCAGCATTCAGGTCACCCTTTCGATTCCTGGGAAGCTTTAAAAGGGATTGGCCAGAGGACATAGAGTGCAAAATAGGGGAATATTCCTGTTTATCGCAAGAGGAACCTCCAATGTACATGCAATTTGTGGACATTATAGCATAGGAAGCAAGAGCATTCCATTTGTCATCAGTTAAACTATATAGTATGCCATCCTAGTCAAGTACGATTTTAAAGCCCTGTATATTATAAACATCAGAGTGATCTTTTGTTTAAATTAGTTTTAATTTGGAATAGAGTTAAAAACTAAAATATTTTTGGAGAAGAGGAAAGAGATTTAATAAGGAATAACTAACAGATTTTTGTTCTCCATATCTCTTGCCTACTGATTTACTTAAGCCGCGTTTCCACTGCAGGAACTTTCCCCAGGAACTATGAACTCACTGCGTTTCCATCATTGGAACCAGGGTTTCTGGGACAAAAAGCAGGAACCAAAAACTACTTTCCAAAGTATAGTAACTTTGTTTGGGGGGGGGGGGGGGGGGGGTGCTTGCGGGTCTGAACCTTTCTGATTAGTCGAGTACTCACAGCATATTTCAGCCTATACTTCTACTGCCATTTAAAAAAAAACGCGGCTGCAGACACAAACCAACTTAGAGAACAAAAGAACAGAAGACAGAGAACAACAGAATAAATCATACAATACATGGATCAACAAAGAAGTTCAGGCCCTTTCACTTTTAACCCTTTCACAAGTCAGTTTTTAAAATTCAAACGATCTCCCCAGAATGAGTTATTTTAGCACGCAATTTTGGTCCCTGTCCTTTTCAGTGTTACACCACAACATATTTTTGTGGTTGGATACAATGAGGTGGAAGTCAGAAGAAGGGTACATAGCATCCTCTGGGATGTAACCTAAATATTTTCTATCTGCTTAGATCTCCTGCCATGTTTCCTGTAAAGCCATACACCAGACTCAATACCTTTGCTTTAATTTTTTTAAAGCAACTATAAGCAAATATTTTTTATATTAACCTATTATGAATACCTTTCTTCTGATAGCACATTGTAAAGTCTATTGGGGAATGAAATAATCGCGGTTCAACTTTAGCTTCAGTCCTCTTGAAGTCTCAATGTTTAATGCTCGTTTTGTCTGCCACTGGGTAAAATCTCCCACAAAACTTTGAAGATTGCTTTATGGCAAAAGGAAGTGCGTCACTAAATCAGGAAGAGATGCCCATTCTTGTAATATAGTTGTTGATGGTGCTAACGATATGCAGTGGCCGTGAGCATCCTGCACGTCTTCTTTGCAATGGTCAGAAAATAATTACACCAAGAAAACAGTAGGGGTCGCCAAAATCACCTCCTACCTATATCCTGCCTATAGCAACTTTAAAAGGGAAGCTTTTAAGACATTGAGTTTTGTATGAAATATAGTTGTTCAAACATTTGAAGCACGTCCTTAAGTGGTGAGAGGAAGATATTCTGTCTGGACATAATTCTTCACAGTATTTCTTGTCTTGGGCACCAGTGGATAAGTTGTATCCAGCGTCTATCTCTCCAACTTTTTCGAGAGACGTGGGAAATCCCTGAGGTGGCAATTATAAGTGCTGAAAGAAACACAGTGGGACTGAAGTTTTCACTCTTCAAAGCTGTTCCACTGAGTTCTCAGTTTCTCAGTTTACTGTGCAGCACAAAACAGTACATCATCCGCCCCCTTCTTCCCTATCAGCATGTGAAAGAGTGTTTATTATACTTTGCCTATTTAATGGTATAACATTACTTATGCTGTTTTCCCGAAGGTTGGTCTGGTATGCTTTCACATCACGAGCATGAATTTAAACTAATGTTAATTCATCACTCAGCTTTGGAGAAGGAACAGCCTAATATTCTTAAAATTGTCCCTCTATTCTCACCCATAAACTCTCCTTCTTTTATGCTAGGGCAAAATTCTGCAGGGCGATGTATTATTCATACCCTCCTATCTCTCTCTACCTTTCTCTTTTAATGGGGGTGGGGTTAAAAGCAGAGACAGCAGAAATAAAAAGCCCCTCAGAATAACAGTTTGCTCGGAGCAATAGGAGCTGATAACCCGAGGGTCAACAAATGCATTTACAGGTCATAGGTGCCCTTCATCTCCGCAGCCACTTCCACGGGGCTAAGGGACAGCTGAGCATCTTCTGTGATTAGGTGAGGCCTCTGCATCGCCAGCACAATGGAGATGAGGGCAATGGATGGATTGGAAACGGGGGGGAGGGGGAGGGGGAAGTAGGTGGTGGCCGTGTTGCTGTGCAGCGAGGTCATCCATTCTGGAACAGCAGTGACATTCTAGATCAGTACATCAAGTACATAGATGAGTGTCCTGACCCTTGGTGGCTGTCCTGCATACCTCACTGACCCGTCACGCAGCTCCCTGTTGTAATGATATACTTTACATTGATATTAATGAGGCCTCTTACACTATTCATAAGTGAGTACCTTGGTCGCCCCTCAGTCCTGTTGCATGGTTGTCATGTTACCTCTGCTAATAAAGCCGCTAATATTCTGCCTTGGGTGCCCTATGTCAGATTCATGGGTTTTTACGATATGTTAATGAATAACTTTTGTGTACATAGATATGTTATTTTTCATCCCTTTGGTTTTGACTAGATCGTGCCATATTGCTTAATTAAACAAATATACCATCTTCAAAGAATCCCAAGTCAGGAAACTTTGTTGTGAAATAGGTTTTGAAACAAGTTTTTATTTAATGTTTTTATTTTATTGTAATTGCCTGTGTATTTATAGAGTTGTTTGTTTTGGTGTATTTGTGTTGTTAATGTATTTATTATTAACACAAACCTACACACCATGCTACCCAGCTAAAATGGGTAGGATCCCTTTAAGTTGCAGTCTGTTAAACCCACTTGCTTTGTGGATACCCGGGTTGAGAATGTTGTCTTGGTGTTTGTGTTCTTCTCTAACTATGTCAAAACAGAAATACGAGTCTAGGTCTGTTTTCAGTCGGTGTGTGCCTGTGCGGTTCACGTTGTTGTTATTCTCCGAGGCTGAAAGACATCTCTTTCTTGCGCGGCTCTGTGATGAATGTGTCGCCCCTGCAAACACACAGTCCCAGAGGTATGATCATTTTCCACTCGGCTGATCAGACTCTTGCCTAATGAGGCCCACACCTTCACGCTCCACATAATGAACCCACCTGTGACACTATTAACTCCTGCTGTTCACTCTCTGCATACAGCACCGTCAGATGAATGGGATGGGGCATCGTCTGTGCACCATCCCTGCATCTTCCAGCCGCTTGCCTTGTGGATTTGTTGTATGTTGTGTGGACATATCTCATTTCAAAGGGAACCTCCCTACAGCTGTCTCGCTGTTAGCCCACCATCATACGTTGTAAAGGACCACCTTCCTGGCAGGGTGTTTTGGTGGTTTCCATGCTGACTGAGGTTGCTGTCCGTGGTGCTGAATCAGCCTGGTGAACTCCTTCCTGGACTCAGCACATGGAGACACACTATGAGGAACTCAGCTGCAATGGATTTGTGTCCTGGTTCTTCCTCTCTGAATAATGGTTTTACTGTAAACCTCAGGCAGTGAATCAATTTAATGATGCTGAGATCTATTTCCATTGGCAGATACCAAGTGCTTTTTAGTTATGTCGGGCAAAAACTGTACAGTCAGTGAACTGTTGTGCAGAGGTGAATTACTGAATCACAGGTCTGCACCAAAAGTAGAATTTACTATGCCTTAATGTTACATAAAAGAAAGGTGCTGCCTCTTGTTATTTTTTCAGCAGTATTGAATGAATAAAACATATTCCTTTTTCTTCCAAATACATTTCAGTAATTTGCTGTTTTGCTGTGTTGTGAATTGTCGTATAGGTAGTAGTCTCTCGATCTCTCTCTCACTAAACATATTTTCACAATAAAGAGGAGTAAGGCCTGATGTGTATATGTGGTCAGTGAGGAGGGAGATGTCACCAGCTGGGGAAGATTGATGCAGGCCAAGCTATGGGGGGCAAACACATTTCCCAAGCCGGGCACCCAGAATGCCATGGCCAAGGTAAAACTCTCCTTTCATGTGTAACATATCCTGTCAGGTACACAATATACCAAAAGCCAGGAGAAGACTTTTTTTAAATAAGTCAATAAAATTGTCAGGGTATGTGTCTAGACGTGATATAGGCCACAGATAATTTAAGCTACACATAAAAATGTATGGCAGGCTATGGTATTTGGTATCTGCAACACAAAGTAACTATATGACCATCAAGACTCTGTTTATGAGATGGAGTTTTATATGAGCTCTGTGATCATTGGAATGCATTTTTATACGCTGTTGTAAATAAACTAATGGCTCGAGTGGCCATGGGCAGATGAACCTCCATAAAAGCGGAAGAATTCTATAAAAAATTTTTTTATAAAAACAGCCACCTTTTATGAAGCCAACTCAATATTATTTCCAAGGTTCATAGCTTGGCATTGGGATCCGGGAGTAGCTGACAGGATCTTATTACAAAGGGTGTAGTGCTGTACAATAACAAACCGTAGATCTCAAGGCTCCAGACACTGAAGTCAAGTTCTATCTCATCTCAACGGACAACCTCTGCCTTCCTTTTGATGTCCCTTTTTCATTTCAACTTCCTCTCTGGTGACACTCTGCCGCTGACAGGCTAGGCCTTCAAGTTGAGCCTGGAGGGGAGAGGGGGGGGGGAATACCCTGGTAGTTGTCCGTGCCCTAGACTTCTGACGTTCACATGCTTCTAGTTATCACTACAACAAATAACGGGAAGGGAAAGCAAGTTGTCCAAACCACCTGAGCCTCCATTTCTATAGTTTCTTATGCTTTTGATGCATGGCAGCCTGCATGCATAAAGGGAATAGCTAGGTTCTGGCTCTAACTTGATGAACCCGGTGATATTTGCCTGTGTGTGATGAGATTCACTTCAGGCCCTGGGTGATGCCCTCCTCATTATTTATAAACACAGCAAGGCATCACTTTTTCCATCGTTTTTCATCAGTTATTAAACTTACCGTCAGAACTCTTTCTCTTCTCCTCCCACTGATAATGAGGCCTGTCAACTTGGCTTGTTTGCCTGCACATTTTCACTCACGCCACAATCAACCCAGTGTCAAAATTCAAAACAGTGTGAACACATATGAATAAACTTCAGGTTAGGATATTATAGAATTGGATGCTTTAGGACTGAGTAACCAAATGTGGGCTGTTGGCCCTGGGCATTTCAGAGGGAATCGCCCGTGTTATTGCAGAGGGTTTCCGGTATCAATCAGGCTTGGCTTGGTTTTGGTTTTTGGCACGTTTGCCCCTCGACATTTATCCTCTGGATATCCATTTGCGGGCCTTCCTGGTGGATGATTTCAGCAATCTTCAGTTATCACTGCCTCACCAGCGAGCGGCGTCTGATGCCAAATGGGCCCTTACCCTGCCAGAAGAAGTTCAGCTCCCCCTGCCACGTCCCATCAGGAGGCACTGCCATCAAGCAGAGCCTGGTTATTTAAGGCCTGGCTCTTTCCTCCCGTCTCCCTCTCCAGTCTTTCGCGGAGGGCTGCTGTCAACTTTACGGACGTCACCGGCTGCAGGAGCACATGGTCAGGCCTTGCCCGGGATGTCCCCAGGAGGGCATGGCATGGCAGGGAAAGGGTGTGGGTGGGTGGGGGGTGTCATGGGTCGAGCGGGAGCTCTTCACTCTACTCAGTCAACCCAAGTCTGGGACACAGAGAATGCTCCCTGAATGGAATGGAAAGCTGTTTTTCTCCAGCTCAGCCCAGTGTTCTGTGGTCTTGTTACCACACTGACAACCTCCTCTTTTCGCCTTCTAAAAACAGACTCTCAGTCTGGGAGGATGAAAGCTGGAAAATCTATTTTGAAATTATTATTCAAGCATTTTTATTCAAAGCATGACAAGTGTATTCATAGATATATATGACATTGTTTAATGGCATACTGACAGAACAGACAGATCTTTTATAATTCTGACACTGACAAATTATATAATCTCATCAACTTAAAGTACCATTATGTTACATTTCAGTGTTCTAAGACAGAGGAAAACCAGTCAATTGGCTGTCCTTAGAGACGTAACAAAGGGGAATAAATCCATTATAAAACAAAGTCTCAAAACCCTGAAAATACATTGTTTGAAAATGGCACAATACAAAAATAGTAGCTCATGTCAGTCAAAACTAGAGCAGAACCTGGGCTGCAAGATGTACCATTTCAAATTGGTTCAGTTTTACTGTAGACTAAATAAATTGGTGAAACATCAGCATTCAGTGCGGTTGAGGGAACAGTTGAAGTTAAGTAAGATCACTTAGGCTTCATGAGGGAATTCAATTTGGGCTTGTGACATGCCAGTCACACCAGACCAGTGCACTTGTTGGACTGTGGATAAGTGTAACTTTAAATGGCACTTTGAGCTGTCACTTAGCATGGGCAGTGGGAGCGAAAGAGGCCAGCCCATCCAGCTTGCTATTGACTGAGTCACAATTAGCCTAAATGTGCCCAAACGCTGGGAACAAGACCATGCGCTGGATCCTCGCAGACCCCTGTCAGGGTGGTAATAGTTGACTGGCACATGCAGTCTGCCACGGGAACTGGGTAATTACGTGGGCAGACAAACTCCCTTATCTCTAATGAACACTTGCAGCTGCTTTAAAAGCTTTCACATCTGCTGGGGGAAAACGGGTGGCAGTGGGGCGGGGAGGTGGGGGGGTCATTTTGGCACTCACTTACCATCAATCCCGCCAGATGCCCTCTCTCTGCTGAGTCGCTTCAGCACGCCCCGTATATTTTCCATGAATGGTGGGCTATTGTGGTTAAACAGTTGACTTTTTCGTTGCAATGGATTTAGATTTTTCTCTTTAATGTCGTCGAGAGGGTCACTCTCATTCCGGCTTCCCAAGATGTCTACTTAGACTTTGTAGCGCAGTGTACTGGAGCAGCATAATTACAGCTGTCGAGGCTATCCCAAATGAACTGTGCGGGTGCCTCATCGTCGTTGCTCTTAACGGGATGTATTGTTTGCATTGACACTTGATTACTGACTCACTCAGCCAAATCTCATGGATCAGCTCTATTTGCGAGTAATTAACACATTGACACTGAGGACTTGGCCTGCCAGTCTTATCAGTCACTCACATCTCACACAGTTATTGATTTTGCACCCTCCTGTATTTGTTCTCCTGTTAGTCTGTGTCTTCTTTTAGTCATTACCCAGAAACTTTCACTTTAAAACGTGATTAGCTCTTAGCTGCTGACGGCATCATGTTGTGTGTTGCCCAAATATGTGGAGTAGGCTTACCAGGGGCACTGAGCTCTTGAGAACATAATCAACAGACAAACCACACAAGGCCCAAAATGCCACATTTGCATAACTCCTCTTTGATTGGTCGTATTTACGTGTCACATAAATTCCATAAGCTTGGATCATTAGCATAAATCACTCTCAAAGCCTGATGCAGCAAAATAAAAGAGGTAGCCTGAAGGATGAAACCCGAACGATTATGGGTTTCTCTCCGAGTGAGGCTATCTCTGTCTGGCAGACTGCAGTGCGTCTCTGGCGCTGCCTGTCATGGCTGTGCCCCTGTTTGCCAGTCAACAAATGACAGAGGAGGGGAGAGAGAAAGGCAAAGTGAGAGTCTAGGCCCCGGGGTTTACTCTGTGAGGACAGAGGACAGACGGGCGGCTCTCCTGGTCCAGACGCTGTCATTGTGACAGGTCCCTGTGGTCGGGCAAGTGTAGTGTGATTGACTTCACGCCCTGCGGAAATCATCACTAGGGGCATAACCAGTGGCAGCGAGAGGGGGATAAACTCTGCTATCACATGTCATGTGTTCTCCTCTGTGGACCACGCATGTCAAGCGTGTGTGATGGACTGTCTTATCTAATACAAAAGGAAGCCACCTCAGAGACTGATGCCTCTTATCGCTGTCTTTTTGTGGTGGTTAAATCGTTTTCTTGAACATCTGATCTACAGTACGTTATATTGGTTGTATTAACTTATTTTAAATAGTTGCACCCATTCTAAAAATGTAGTGGTCATTTTTCAGCACCATTCTGTCCGACATGAGAAACGAAACCATGCTGAAGTTCAAGTAGCGCAGGTTGTTATGGTGCACTGTGAGTAATAGCCCATCCTTACGGGTCTTCCACCAGTCTGGATATCAATATGGCCAGGGTTTTACTGTCCTTCCCAGGAAGAATTTCAAATGTGACTGGTCGCCGCTACACATGGAGCTGCCCCATGAGTGTGAGTCACTGGGGCTAACCCATATACTGGTGAAGGCGCCTGGGCGGTGCGCTCCGTTTGAAGGCTGTCAGTTTAACTGCTGACCTTGAACAGAGTTCCGCCTAGTAATTTATGGCAAATAATGTTCTAAGGAGACCCATTTCCAAGATTCACTGTCATTTTGCGCTAAACGATCACTCTGCCTCCAAAGACAATCCACACTCCTGACAGGGCAATCCCATAAAAAATATTGCCCCTCCACCTAGGTGTCCTATCCAATTATGTGGAGTAGAAATTAATACTTTTAAAAGCTGCTAGTTTTTGAAAGGTTATTGCAATTTATTCTAGCCATTTCCCCCTGCGCATCATGATCTATGGTCTTCTAGCATCATTAGTTTCTGTGTGGGCGCCTCGGAATAGTTAGCTACATTGCCAGCTTGCTGAGACTTACCCTGATTATTTTTAATTCCCTGCCCATCTATGTTTCATTGTGTTAATGTCGGGACTCCGGGGCCCTGTATTCCCATACCCTTTGTGTTTGAAAACGTAAACTTCAAAAGGATTAAACAGACAGAATGAAAGATAACTAAGGCAACCTCAACCACGTACTGCTGTTATTAACAGACAGAATGAAAGATAACTAAGGCAACCTCAAACACGTATTGCTGTTATACTGTTATTATGATATTTTGGTTAGAGGACAGTGCGTGTGTGTGTGTGTGTGTGTGTGTGTGGTTGTATTTGTACACTTGTACACATGTGTACACATTAAGAGTGCTCAAAACAGGAGTTGTGATTTAAATAATGTGTTGCCATAGAAAAAAGCCCAAGTGTGATAGTGACCGACGAAGGTTCCCGGTGGCGAGCGAGCGGTGCTATGCAGTTCCGGCCGGGATAAACCCAGCAGCAACTACTCAGCCATTAATAATTAGAGTCCGGCACTCAAGGACATCTGTTTCCTGGGGCTGGATCAGCACATAGATAGAGTAACTTGATGCAGGAGGGCTAAAAGTGGACTCACATGGTGACACTGCAGTTTTTCACACAGCCTTTTCGTCCCGAGCTGTCTCGGCCCGCTGCCAGGTCATGTCATAAATTAGCGGATTAGCATTTCTGTGTAGCCTCCGTGGCCTGATTAAAACAGGTGGTGTTAAAACAGAGCACAGACCCACTCACACCATAAAGGAGGGGTGGGAATTCAGTGAATGCAAAAGGCTGTTGGTCTTACTAATGGTTTGACTACTGGACCCTCGTAAGACTTTCAGACAAATGAGCCAACACCACTGGAGGAGCAGCAGAGATATCCAGGTGATGCCAGAGAGGGAAATGTGGTTCTGTGGTCCTTTCTCATTTGAGAGAGAGGCTTAAGGGAAACAGATGAGACAAACACAGCACCAACTGAATGTAATGGTGGGTGCTTATTTGCACCAATGGGAACATATTGCCCTAAAAAGCAGTCATCCAATCAGCAGATCGAATACTAGACCCTATTAACTACTGCTTCCAGGGACATCGGAATCACGAAAGAAGGAACGGTGGTACAAGCTGAAAGAAATGTGTTCTGTCAGATTTATCTTGGTAATGTAGCTGATAGCAATGGCTGCCAGTGGGGATTTTACACTTGCAAGCAGTTAGTTTCCAAGGCATTAGCAGGCAAACGCTGCCGGTCGGGCTGGAGTCATCCCTCAGCGAGTCAGCACTCGTCCACGGAGCAGGGGTGGCAGTCACAGAACTGCCTAGTCATGGTGTCTGGATACGAAGGGTACCACTTTGTTCAAACATTGCGGGATGGAGAATGGAGCTGGCCTGTGTGGCTGCTTTCCTGCTCTGTGTTTTATTACCGTCAACTGTACTGTGTGGTGAGAGATAGTGGAGGAGGAGTGGGAGAAGGGAAGTAAAAACTGCGGTGATCCTATCACCTTTTCTCAGTCCCATGGTGAGCTTTTGTATGGCATCTTCCCCATCGGATGCCGTCTTTGCTCGGTGAAAGCTACTGTGGCTCATCAAAGCATGTGTGTGTGCGGATAATAATTAGAATGGTGTAAAACACGGCCAGCTCACCAGCCCGGCAATATGTTGCGCACAGAGCTGTCTCTTTTTAAATTATTATAATAGATCTACGCCCGTGCATATTTGCATAAAGTTAAATTAGTATTTGTTCTGCATCACCTGGCAAACATATTTAGTTTTTAACGACATGTAAAGTCTGTAAGAGCCGGTAGAGTGGGCTGATGTTACAGATTGGAACTGCCCATGCCAGCAGCTTGGCTTTATGCACGACCCACATTGAGACTTGGTTCATCTCCTCTCAGGACTGTCACCACACTCTCAGTGTTTTAGGTGATCAAAGCTCTGCGCATTCTCCCTCGGCACAACCTTCCCTGTTCCTTATGAGATTTAACCCCTTGACCCCATGACTTTTGGGGTTTGTAGCCAAGTGCAGTAATCACAACACGGTATCCCTACTCTTTCCTGCCCTGGGTAATCCTGCTCAACTGTGGTGGCGGTGGAAATTGAGAGAGCCAGCGTACTACTCCTATTGATTGTTTTGGACCTCCTCCTTCATAACTAATGTGATGATATTCTTGTGATGGCCCGCGGTCTCGTTCCATCATTCTACAAGGAATAAATTATGGTGCCGCTTAAACCAGAGAATCAATATATAATAGGGAGTGAAAGATACCTGTGAATTATTTGTGTAGGGCTTTGTAGGCTGAATTACTTGTCTGAATTCTTTAATGGTTCTCAAGACTCCTGCCAATAGCTGCCTTTAGTCTTAGGCTGAGAGCAGGGTGCTGGAAGTCCACTTTTCTTAATTGCTATGTGATGGTCACATGGGTTCAAGGTGAAGAAGACATGCAGGTGCAGCATTTGTGTTCTTTAGACGTTGACTTAATGGTGCTTTAATCAAATCCCATTACAGCTAAAACCCTCTCCTACCAGGGTGTCTAGACATTTGGCGGAATGTGACTGTTGTTGCGGAGAGAGAAACTGCATTAAAACTTTAGTGATTAGGTTACAGAAGTCCGTCGTCAAATTACTTATTTTGTAAACTCCTAAGCCAGAAAAGCTTGTCTTTATGCTAATGTCACACTAATGTCTGGCATTTTATTCTCATCTGTCAGGACGTTTTAACAGAGCGCACAAATCTCCCTGGTGTATGCTGGTCCATTTGTCATCTATGATAGAGGTAAATGAGCATTTCCCCGAGTGTGAGCTAAACAGATGGGTTAGTTACTTAATTCAGAGGCATTATTGTGATGTATTGTTTCACAGAGCGACATGAATGCAATCACAAGCTGGGTTCTTGTTTGTGCTTTATTGATTTCGCCATGTGTACTATGCACAGCATCATATGCTGTGTGTGTATATATATATATATATATATATATATATATATATATGCATAATTCGAATAACTAAAACTAAGTAGTAACTCATCAATCTTTGTGTTGTTATTGTACTAAAATCCTTATGTTCCCTTGACTAAAAGCTCATTAGGGAGACAGAATGGAGGTCAAGCAAAGGTTACAGTGGTCATAGTAGGTCTGTTATGTGCAAGCTTAGCAGATGCAGTTACCAGGTGCTATTGTGAACCCTGCAGTCTGACCTACTAGGTGGCCACTCACCTCCCCCTACTGTCCTTGGCTGTGACTTTGCCTTGCTCACTTGTCAACGGTCTGGCTGAGAAGCCTGGCGAGCCCTGCTGCATTGGCACACAATGTGAGTGGGGTACCAGCTTTGGCTGGGGGGGTGACATTGCACTAAATCTCAGCCACACTCATCTATCAATCTGCCTGTTTACAGCTCTCTCTCACGCTCTCTCTCTCTCTCTCACTCCCTCCCATTGTCTTTTTCCCTACACCTTTCCGTCTCTCGAGCTTTTAGCAAAGGAACGCTCCTGCTTATACAGTCTGTGTACCGCGTGATTAATCCCCCCTCTCATATCTCTGCTGATGTGTCAGCACCATCACTGCTTCATAGGCTTATTCGTAAATGACAGTGACAGTTCCCCACTGAAATATTACCAAATTAGACTCTTGGCACTCACAAAACAAAAATAATATTAAAATAAAAACCATCAATCACACTAGGGTCATTACCTCATGTACATATTAAGACTGTACTTGTTGTTTTCCGATATCTGTTCAATCAGATTATGTTTATTTGTTCCCATGGGGATGTGTTAATGAAAGCGCATAGGCTACCAATCACCTCTACAGTTTCAGTACCTATTTGATGTGACTTGCCTCTTATTGCATTTTGCTTCCACTTTATTAGCAAAACATTTCTGAAGGGATAATGGTTACGGCTCTATAACCATTCTAATATCTTTATACTGTACATAAATGTTTACGTAGACATTCAAGGTTGTCAAACACATTCTGTTGCAGCATGAAAGTTTCAAGACGGGGCAACTCAGTTGAGAAAGTTTTTGAGGAAGTTAGGCGCTTTGATGGAAGGGAAGGAAGGCAGGCCTCGTCTCCCACTGGAGCCGTGCGCAGCACACGAGCCCTGCAGCCCCGCTGTGATGCAGACAGCTGGAGAGGGCTTTCCACTATGCGTGTCGCAAAGAAGGGCTCACTGACTGAGTTCTGAGGCTGGTTCACCTGCATATGTATGAAGGTGCATTTTGTCGAAAACCGGTGAGCGGGAGCCATTAGACAAAAGTATGATAAGCTCTATCCCTCTCGCCAGCACATACACCACTAAGCCGGTCTTTTAGGCGCCGCTAGGAAATCCTTTTCCAGCTGTTCAGGCAGGTTTTGAATGATTACCCATCAAAGTGGATTTGTCCCCTCCACTAAAGGGCCTATAATTTACATTCTCATATCCACGCAAGAAATCAACCTTCTGACCCTCTATTCCTTGGCATTCCTCATGAAGTACAGAACACCAAACTGTCAATATTCCTAATTTCCCTATAAGACCAAGAGGATTTGTTTTGTTCTTACACAGGCAGCATTAACGTCTCAAGCATAGTGAAGGAAATACATTAGGGACACTTACCTGTGCGTGGAGACAGAATTATGCCCCTAGCTGCATAGTGACACAATACAGAAAATATTTGTGGGAGTGTGTATTGACTCGTAATATAGCTACAGTGATTTTCATTGCTTTGGGGTCATTTACTTGAAGACATTCAAATTGCATGCTATGTAGTTGGCTGGTTCTGGCCTTGAGGATGTCTCAGTAGGCTAGATGCAATAAGTCGTGACAAAACATTGAGGCTAATGGTATCACTAGAGAAGTAATTTACCATATTAATATACGCTGCTCTTGTACTGGAGTTAAATAGAAGAAGAAGAAAAAACTGCTGAAGGACAAGGATATTTGTATTCCTCTGTTGTTTGTGATCTGTGATCTTTAACTACATGGCCGCTAATTCTCCTTGAGTTGGCCAGGTTGGCCTCCGATTGGTCCATAGTATGTGAGAGAAGTACCTCCTTAGGGCCATCATTTTGGAGCTGGTTATGTCCATGACCTCTGCTGATCTCATTCCCACCTCTGCTCATGCGTGGCAACGAGCACATGGTAATTACAGTAATGATGCAATTACCTCTAATTCAATGCAAATGGCATGCACCATCTTCAGACCTGCGGTGTGAAGGCTGCCCTCCGGTATCAAAGGAAATCGTCCTGTTGGGTGCCTAAATGCTACAGAATAAATATCAAAGGCTGCGGACTTCTGCGGCACCTCTCACCTTCAGGCGCTGTGATATCTCATCCCAACACAATAGAAGGGATTGTACGGGCAGCTTATTTATGGATCGACGCTGTTCCCTTTTAGCTTGCAGGGCAGAGCTCCGCCACGGTCTAATGAGGCAGAAGACAAGCTGAAATCAATAGCTCCTTCCAGTGCAATGCTGTGGGGACAGCAGCAACACGGGACCCCAGTAATTAAACGTATTTCACCATAATAATGGCCAACTGGTTAAAGGTTGGAGAACCGGAGAATTATTCTGTGGATTCTGTCCGCCTGTAGGTTATTCTTCATTCCGAAGTACATTTTCCCCAATACAGCCTGAAGTGTACTTTAGCTCTTGGGTCTTGGGACACATTCCAGACCTGTTAGTATTAACACTTGAATGCTCCGTATACTCACTGTTGCAGTGAGTGCTTTGGCCTTGACGTGAAAACTTTGCAATGCCTAACACGGAAGCTGATGCCTCAGCAGTCTTCTGCATCCTGATGAAATTATGTTGCCAGAAAGGGAAATGTGCAGTTATTCCCTCATTTAGAGCACAGAGTGTATATGAACTGGCCTTGCTACTCCCAAGGCACTGGACGCTTCAGGGCTAACAACAGATCAGCAGCTGCTAATCGGTAAATCAAGGCCAATATCTGTTACACTGGGATGATCAGTGTTGGCGAAAAAAAGCCCATTCCTTTGTTGCTTTGAATAGGCTACTTTTTGCACATTGCACATTTAACTCAGGAATAACACATACCACTCAGTAAGACAACTAGAACAAATATAGTTCTGTAGACTGCAGTTCATATAAAGTTCAAGATATTTAAGCATCAGCATTGCATTATTGACAAATAATGATTGGATTTAAAATACCATAAAAAGAACATTTAGATCTTTGCCCTTGTCATATTATCATTCTATAATTTCCAGTTATTCAGTAAGACAATAACTTTCAATGGAATTGTTATGAAACTGGTGCCAAAGCAATATCCCGGCATCGCTTCAGGCTTTGTGCCTCTATGTTGTTGTACTGTGCTGCTAGGCAACCAGGCTGTGTTGGGTCGTAATTGAAGTTGATATTAAAAGACAGGAGCCATGTGTAAGTCATGAGGCGAGAGCAGCGAGGTCATCACTGGAACACACCCAGCGCCCGGTCAAACAACGACGGCTGGGGTAACTGCGATCACCTTCACTGTATACATGATTTAACCACTGCCATCAGGGTGCACAGTGGCAAAATAGATACATAAACCATCGTCCTTCAAACAAGCTCACTTCTTGGTGGTGCTCTGAATAGGGCCATAAAGGTTATGGTCATGTTTTAGTGGTTCATACAAGGTATTTTGAAGGAGAATGTAAGATAGGACTGAAAATAAATTTTTATCTCTACTGGATTAAACTAAGGGAGGCTAACTAGCAGTGTGAGTTGCTGCTGTTTTGATTGTGCCTACACGTGGACTATTCATTGAGCATGATATCAGGATCATCTCTTGTTGGGTTGGTTAGGAATGAATCTGTCTATCATAATAGGTCACCAGTGTCAGTACACTCACTCCGGAGAAACTGTAGGTAGTGTATGGCATACACAGTATCTAAGATGCCTCTCCCAGTGGTTTGAAGTGATATTCTGGACAAACAGACAATGTCATAGCTTAGAAATGTTTTGCCACTTCTGGTTTTAACAGACGCGTACACAAAATGACAGGAGGGAGGAACGTTATCATTCAACAGCAACAAACCCAATCCATTATTCATGACCCGCATACTCGCAGCAGTCTTCATTTCGTATAACAAGGTTTTCGATTCCACTCGCCTCTACCCTGGCAGAGTGGCCTTCTCCTTTTGTGAGATTGTGGATTTTGCCTAGCTAATGTGGTTTTATGAATAATTAATTGCAATAAGTGGACCGTCGAGGCCCTGGATTTTATTGCCTCTTCCTTGCACTGCCCTCTGACATTCCAGAAATGGCAAATGTGTCTGAAGTGGTCTGGCCACATTAATAATGGGTATAGGCTGCAGGTCCTTGTGTGACGCTTATTGGGGACTGTTTCAGAGTAACTGTTCATAAGGCATTTAGCACATGTAATCCTCTTTTCCTTTAGCATTCACAGTGCAAATGGTAATAATATATATTTTAAATAAATTCCCACCCATGCGTCTGAGGGCAATGAAACTTGAACCAAATAGCAAAACGGGTCGTTTTTGCATTCACAGGCCAAGTTAGTTATGCTGTATTACTAAACCCATGGAAGTGTCTGAGTCTTTGAGTCAAATGTCCCTCTGCAAACATTCCAGCTATTTGCTCAAACAAGTGCGTGATCATCATTAGTTTTTGCCAACAAAAATGTTAATGTCCTTATATGTATTTACTAAATTCTCCTCTTCCAGCTAAAAATAAATGAATTAACTGTTGTCAATTATATTTTCACCCCTTTACGGAAAATAACCAACTAAACAGAGGGAGACAATGGGCAATGATCAAGCACAATGTTATTAACAGAGAGCATGTCTGTGCACAGAGAAATTACTAGTTAGTTCAGTCAAACGACATAGTGAGTTTTGTTTTGTTGACAAGGTTGAAACCACTCGATCGATCGAAACTAAATAAATCATTCCATTGGTCAATGGGGAACGCATGTGTATTAAAAAAACTAGTCCGACTGTAGGAGCACGAATGCCTACTTTTATCATGCTCTGACTAAGGACACAAAACACTGGCCTTCAGTTGGTGACCCGACCTTCACTCTGACCCTTCCCGTACGTCTCAACAACAGCTCAGACTTGAGCATCTGTTGGAACGCCTCAAATTTGACCCTTACACTGTAGACTACTTCAAGGTAAGATCATGCCCCTTTGGGGCTCAGACAAATAGGGTTGGATAACAAGTCTATTGGATCCTGGGAATAGGAAAGTGCTTCATTTGTCTCCCCTAACCAAGAATGGGCTATCATGAGGTCAATAAAAATTGCGTTGAATTGTGACTGACTAACCTAGTTGATTCGGTTTCAGATGAAAATGGTTATAATAATAAAGGTCTTAATAAAAAGCTAATGACATAGACAAATGTGATTTTTTGGAAATGAATTAATCTAATGTATCGTGGCAAACATTATGCCCTTCAAGCTTCTACAACTTCAGTAAATGGTATATTTCATAGTGTTGTCTGTTCTGGGGAAATATGGCAGATTTGGAATCCTACATTGTGAAAGTGCCTCACTGGCAGCACAAAAAACAGGAATGAATTAATATTTCATTGCTCATTGAGAATTGGTCAAAGACAAGAATTACATGAGTAGATACATATTTGTTACGTTATTAATAGGCAATCAGTGCTTGATGCATTGCAATTCCTCTGGGTTTGAATAGGATTTGACTGGTGTAATGTATGTGATGTTTCCTATGACTGAGTTATAATGGCTCTAAGTATGTTTTTTTAAAGACAAGGAGGATGTACATGTCTCACATGAACACATGCATATGTCTTCATCTTGCCATTATTCACATTCCATTGGTAGTCTGTTCTAGTGGTCAGTTATTTCACTTGACCCCTTTGCATAAAGCAATCTTGGTAAAAGGAAAGTTTGCCAAACTTTGCCTGAGTGGCATTTTCCCTGCGTACCTTAGCTCATGCTGGAATGACATGGTGGGGGTTGTGTTCGGACACACGGTGAGTTGGACATTCAAAGACGAACGTGCCAAGTCATGCAAAGCACCATGCCCCAAGGGCTAAAGAACAGCAGGTCCACTTAGCAGATGACGACGGGCAGCTCTTAAATGTTCATCTTGCCATCTTGGTAACAGGGAAGGAGGGAGGGGGGCTACCTTCATCCAGGTTGGGGGGCTAACTTTGTGTGACAGCTGCACTAATCAGTCGACCCAAAGCACCAGTCGCCACACTGTCATTGTTCTGGGCAATCCATTTCATGATTGACTGGAGATGTTGACACAATTTGACAGCATGTAATAGGGCGGAGGGTGTCAACTGTAATCAAAAAGACTATGTAGAGGGAAAAGCTACATTACAGGATATACATTACATAGAATAAACTGGCCAATATTCTTTAAAATAGCATACAGCTATAGGCTTACTTAAAATAGACATGTTTTGATTTTAAGGGTTAGCATATGTTGTTTAGTGGGTGTTATTTCTGACCAAGCACTTTTGACTGACCAAAAAAACAAGGTAACAAATAAATTAAGTTGCTATCAAGTTCTGTAATACATTTGTTAAAGTGATGTTGAGAGTTTCAGTTTAGAGAGGTACAGGTCGAGCTTTCAGTGAATCTCTGAAAGAGAGATAATAGCTTTGTGAAGTTGTCCAATGAGTTTCCAGCCCCTTACTGTATCATCATGCAAAGCGAGTGATGGTGCAATACAAGAAGTAGTTAACTGCAGAGAAGATGCCTTGAACTCATTAAAGCCGGGAGTGCCCAATTGAGTCTTACCATCAGTGTCTGGAATAAGAGGGTGTATGTACCTACAGCGAGTGAAGAGGAACTGTTATCACACGCAGTTCTGCTGTGAATTTACATTTAGACTCCCTGTGAGAACAAACTGCACATGAGAAAAAAACGTTAGATTGAATCCATTAATCTGTACTTGATTCATATAATTGTGTTTCCGCCTTAATGAATTAGGGTGTCATATGTCAATATTGATTTGATTGGACATTTGGCCAGATATTGGAGACTCTCGGGATTAGGCTATTAGGCTTGCCGAGTGATTTCGAGATAAAAGGGACGATAAGGATGCTGAGGTGGGCTCTTTGCAGACAATCTGACGGTGCAACAAAATCCTGGAGTCTTAGGAGGGGAGGGAATTAAATTTTAAATGCAGAGTATATATTTTTCAGGCAAGGGAGAGCAGGAGACCTGTCAGGGAGAATAAAAAAAATATATTTTTGGAACGCCTGGATGATTAACTCCCTGCAGTGCCTTGCCTCCCAACACTCCCTGCAATTTTTGACTCCCGTTCCTTGAAGCAGTGTTTTTTTCGGGAGGTCAACAACACCTCCCATAGCTGAGTGATTCCCTAAGCCCCTCACTCAATCATTGAAGCACAAGACTTTGATCATCATCTCTACTAAGGGGAAGAACATAGCAATGATATAGCAACAGCTTTGCAATTTAGAACAACGAATAAATAGTTTGGTGACCAATTTAAATTGAACCCATACATCAATATAGCAGGGGGATTGGACTGCTGGGTACCAGACATGCTGGCTTTGAAGTTGGAGAGGTCAAGAGTAAGTGGTCTGAGGACAACTTCCTGCCTGGGCTGGATGTGACGGGGACGGACGAACGGACGGGGGGAGGGGGGGCTCTCAGCGTTCCCCACGGTGCTTACATTGACTCAGAGTGTTATCACTTACACTTTAGTCAGCTTCAACCTTCTCCGCAAGCACCTCTCTCTCTGTCTCTCTCTCTCTCTCTCTCTCTCTCTCTCTCTCTCCCCAGGACCTTTAAAATGTGGATCCAGCTTCTACGGAGTCTCTCTCACTCGCTCTCTCTCTCTGTTTGAGTTGTGAGCAGATGACAGTCTCTGCTCACCCAGGTGTGTAAGTCCCTGATTAGATGTGGTGTTGTTATTGCTCGCCTAATGAGAAGCGTTGGTTTATCTGCGTGGAAAACAACTCCAAACTTTCTCTCTCTCTCTCTCTCTCTCTCTCTCTCTTTCTCTCTCTCTCTCTCTCTCTCTCTCTCGTGCCCTACCATGGGAAAACATTTTTTGCTGACCTGCAGGATGATCAGGTGGTGCTTTGCTGACTTCATAATACATATTTGGAGATGCAGCCAGACTTGCTTTATGTGCTCTTTGTTCCTTGAAATGCA
>JAVQIZ010093222.1:0-25525 GCA_036023535.2 Galaxias brevipinnis | reverse complement strand
CACAGGGCCAACACATAGGGACAGACAACCACTCACACTCACATTCACACCTACGGACAATAAAAAGTCACCAATTAACCTGCATGTTTTTGGACTGTGGGAGGAAACCCGAGTACCCGTAGGAAACCCACGCAAACACGGGGAGAACATGCAAACTCCACACAGAAAGGCCCTTGGGCCAGGTGGGGATTGAACCCAGGATCTTCTTGCTGTGAGGCAACAGTGCTACCCACTGAGCCACCGTGCTGCCCATACAAACAAACAAAAAGTTATAATATAAATAAAAAATGTTAACAGCTTAATTGTATCTGCTGTAAACTTAGATTTAGATTACTGACAAAGATGGCAAGTTCAATAATCCAATGGGTCAAGTAACGTTTTAAGACGCACACAGACTGTTCGCACGATATGGATGAAAATACTTAACATCACGTTTTCAAAAGTAATGTGTTGTAGGATAGAGCTACAACCACAAAAATGTGTTGCATCCAAAATACTTATGTTCTGTTCTACAATATATAAATTTACTAAATATATATTCCATGCCATATCATCGAGTTATACACAAGAACCTCTAACCAACAGCTTACTAACAATCACAAATGTAGGAAAGCAGCAGGAAAGAAAGAGTTAGTTTATCCATAAACCCCTTTCCCTAATGCAGCTCTGGAAGGTATAATTAGGAATCACCTTAGCTTAAAGTAATAGCCTTAATGGACGTATTTTTCTTAGTCATAAGAGCACATGACTATGTCATTGCTAGGTCTGCGTGCATGCACAGTACTGCACTAGCTACAGTACTAGTTTCTTATTAAATATGATATCTATTAAGTATTGCAGGGCTTTGGTACCTTAATACTGGTAAATCGTGTAACCCTTAAGCATAGAAAGCACTTATCAGCCCAGTTGTTGACAATTGTGCAAAATGAAAAAAAAGCGTAGAGCTTTGCAAATTAAAGATCCCCAAGCAATTCTTACTGAACGAGTAATTTGTGCATGTTCAGATATTGGGATGTAGAATGACACACTCTTTGAAATGTGTGAGAACAAATACAGTTAATTGAGATTTCTTAGAAAGGCAGGAGCAAGTATGATGTGCATTTAACTGTATATGATTTTCTCCAGGTAACTACTTTGAACATAAGAGCTGGCTTAAATTCAATGGCAGATGTAATGATCAAAATGTGTGATGCATTGTTATGGCTGATATAACCTTCCCTAAACAAGTGACACCTACCTTTCGACCACTGTTAGTAGACATGCTCCAAAATGGGTTCAGGTTCATTACTCAGAGGGTCAAACTGATGTCCATCTATGACGGTCTCACGTCAAATACAGCCAGTGCCATCCGCTACTTTGTCACTAGGAATAGAAAAATGTATTCCTGAATGACTTAAATATATATACACACAATTTATTAGTTTTAGCCTGCAGTACACGGAAGCATTACGCCTAGCCACGTAGGATCTAGTATTATTATTAGTAGCAGCAGACGTTAGCTACCAGCAGTACTATCACATCCTTTAAGTGCAGTCACAACCTTAGTTTGATCATTCATTTCATTTTTAGTTTATGATACGAGTATGACACATGGTATTAAATACAATGTACCAATATATATAAAAACATTAATCGAACATAGATACTGTACGTGTTGCTAGGGCGAAATGCAGCTTGTTAGTTGCTATGTTTATATATATAGCTATATGAGCGAAGTTGGCTAGCATACGTTGGCTAGTAACTTCTTGCCAAGTTAACGTCGTTAAGATAGCTGACAAGACATGGTGCAGGTTGCCCTACGTTGTAACGTTACTACCGCGCTAATTGTTGTTGTTTGTAAGACAGCAAATAATATTGCAGTAATTGTATATAAAGGCATAGAGCTAACGTTAGCTAACCTAACGCTAGGTAAATTGGTGCCTGGGCTGGATAAATAACACTACTAGTAACAACGACATGTACATAATTAACGTTTGAAAACGTTAGAGTAGCGTTTGCCAAGTGTTACTTGACGTTGACAAGCTGGTAACGTTAGCAAACAGTATTTTCCAAGCCAAGCCTGGTAGTGGTGGTAGCTCGTTAACTTGCTAGCTAGCTAACGTCGAGTTTGCTAGGAGAGTACAATGTGTATATCGGTTGACAGAAACTCAATATCGCCAGCTCAGCTGCTAGCCAACAAGCTAATATAGCTACAAAGGCGGAAGTAAATCGTAAATAAAACATAAACTACACTTAGATGACAACTTTAGCAAGAAGGCTAACATTTTTACTAAATATTTACTAGTTTAGCAAAGTTTAGCAAACAATACATTTGCTAACTGCAGTAGATAGCTAATGAAGGCTGACGTTAAACAAGCTAACAATATTAGCTTGTACTAGTTGTAACAATAACTTGACTGTTATAAACTCACCTTCTTTGCCAAGAGATGGCGATTGGATTCCTAAACAAGTGTATATTGTACAAATTGGCCAACAATCAACGCCCTTGACACTGTCAGCTGCCAAACCACTCAGCTAGCTAGCAAACTAGCTAGCTAAATACTTCGTTCAGCAGAGGTTGAACTTGTTGACAATGACAGGCGTATCCTACGTATATTTTCCGGATTTACATTGGTCCATTAGTTACTCCAAGGTAGTGCAATATGTTCCAATCGTTGTTTTGAACAGCATAATAACTTTGCATCACAATAATACTGTTACACTAATAATTATTATTTTACTAAATTAAATAATAAAACCCCTTCCTTTATGTATGTAGAACTTTTCTTAATAAGACATCCATACTGCGTAATATTAAATACTGCGTGCGATTCTGCGAATGAAGCAACACTTGACAATTACGTTTGGTAGTCTATACTTGAGATTGTGAGTGTAATTTCCAAGTAATTTAGAGGGTGTTACACCTATGAGCTATAGCAGACTATATGAAATGGAGCGAATCGAGCTTTATCACTATAATTACCATAAGTCCAATTGTTTGAAAATCAAGTCCTGTACAGGCTTAGGGAAACGTTCATGTGCTTGATTGACATCCTGACAGGTTAATTGTTATAATTAGAAAAAAATGTCATGCATCGACGATTGCTTTAATTGGGGGAAATTGCATTGTCCAAGTTTCAATGTAAATAGTAATGATTGACTCCACTATACTATAATTACATTTTGTCCTAAGTAAACTTCACTGACAAAGGTAATTAGTTTCCAATTTATGTATTGGGTAGTCACAATGCAAGGTCAGTGACACATTCAACACTATGACCAGACCTACATATAGGGCCTACATTAAAAGTCTGGTTCGCCTTAATTGACATTGAGACATAACCTGTGTGACAAACAACTTCTGCACCTGCAGTATTACTATTACTGCACTAATTACTTCTTTGTCCTAGATATGTACTAATTTCAACAGAAATGACCTTGTTTGGGTAGACAAATGGAGCATTGGGTAAAGTAATTGAAACAAACATTTTCTATGTAATCAAATAAAGAACTGACTGTGTAGACTTTCTCTATTTCATGGACCCCACATACAATGACTTGTGGAGGTTCTTTGTTTGTTGTTTGTTTATTTTTCCACAAAATTGTTTGCCTTTGCGAATGCAGAAGCTGCTAATGCATTGAACAAGGTGGAGCTTAACTCTCTTTAAGTTAAGACCATGCGTTTCTCTTGAAAACAGATTGGTAATTGTAAAATCATCTCTTTTGTCAGTATATGAATTATGGTAATATATGCATGTAGCCCCAACTATTTTCAACGTTTGTTTTTATCCGTCATATGTCAGCATATGGTATAGTACAATGGCAATGAAATGTAAACCCAGCAGCTCCGTAATGTGCAACAATAGTAAGAATAAAGAATGAAATAAGGTCAAATAAAACCTATAGAGCAATATAATTATTAAAGAAAGAAAGATTCCATGTGCAAGGTTGTGTTGTGCAAAGTACAGATGATTATTAAAAGAGTAATAAATACTTGTAACACTCTTAAAAACTAATAATTTAGTTATTCATTGTTATTATTGTGTATATGTTTGGGGTTCTCATTGAGGATCCGGGTAGCCAGAGGGTAGAAGCTCTTCAGGAGTCTCTCAGTACATTCTCCCTGACCACAGCTTAGAGAAAAAGCCATTGTCTGGCCGGCTGAGATGATCACGTTAACCACCAGATTACCCTGGTGTATATGTATAGGGTATATATGTCCTCTTTTCAGTTATGGGATATTGTGTATATGCATTTAACCAAAACTATGTTAAAGTCCCTTGATAAAGTTTACCACAGTGCTTCGCGTTTTGTAACTGGGTAAAGTTCTCATCATTGTACACTGTAGAAGAAAGTAATTGTCTTATCTTAGTGATAGGAGAGAAAAACATAGTCTCCTTTTTGTTTACAAGGCATTGCTGAGCAAGTTGCCTTTTTTTTATTTCCCTTTCAAAGCACAGATCCAGTAGGACACGCGCACACGACTATTTCACCAATGAAAGGCCAAAAGTGAAAACAGAACTTCTAAAATGGAACAAGGTTCAACAAGTTGAGGAGTGTTTGTGTTGTGGTTAAAACTTTATATATTACTGTATTGTAAATATTAATATAATATAATAATTTTACATTAAAAAAAAATGTATTTGCCTATTTTTTGTTTCTTCATGCTTGTAGAATTGTTATAATATATTCTGCCTTAAACAGTGCACTGCTGGAAAGCGACCTAGTCAGTTACCCCTCCATGAATAAATAAAATGAATAAATAATGATTAAATGTCTAAGGCCGGGGAGAGCACCGCTGGTGATCCATTCTGCCAAACGTCCCACTCAATGCTGTTCCAAAACCAGCTGGTGATGTTCCCCTACAATGATGCTCCCAATGTTGCAGGAGTAGAAATTCCTTAGTAGCTGTTGGGATACTCAAAATCTCCTCTGGTGTCTGAGATGTAAAGGCCTAGCCTTCACTGCAGTGTCTTATGTGTAGCTGCCAGGTCAGAGTCTCTGTGATGTGTACACCAAGGTACTAAAAGTTGTCCACCCTTTCCACCAGGGACCAGTTGATGGTAAGGGGGATGTAGCTCCTCCCCTGCTTCCACTATCAACTCCTTGGTTGTGCAGAGGAAACTTCTTTCTTTTTTTTCACAAGGCATTGTTAGACAAGTTGCTGTTTGTTGTAAAGTTGTACTTTACATCATTTTTAAAGCATACATCCATCATTCATAGGACACACTCACATGACTGTCAGTATAGAAAACCCAAAGGTTAATACAGAACTTGGGAAATTAGATTTTAGATTTTTGGCTCCAGATAAATAGAACAAGGTTCTAAATGAAGTATAAATATAGTATTGGAGGATATGGGACTTGGATAGTTTTCTTGTTTTTGTTGAATCTTAAATATTATACTGTATTTGTTATTTGTTTATTTTAATTTGTGACATTGGTTAAATGTATATATATTTTCAGTTGTTACCTGGCTTTCAACAGGGCAAATCGGAAAAGCAGAATAACCTCACTTTAAATTGTTAACAGAGCAGTGGCCCCACATTCAGGTTCAATGTGAAATATTACGCTTCCTATTCACCTATTTAGTCCCTGCAGATTCAGGCTGATTGATTAAGATTGATTGAAATTCTGAAATCTAATTCACATTTTGCAATTGGCAGCACTTGGTTGAGAACCGTCTTGACAAAGCAGACACATTGAGGAGGCAATAGATGACTCTAGGTCCAGATAATAGCTAATAACAATGTTAGTTGGAATAAAAAAAGGCCAGGGCAGGATTCAAATGCAATATTCCTTTCAGGAATATGGGCAGCTGGGGAGCTAAAAGGAATAAAGAAAAAAATGTCCTACTTGTTTTAACCCTCAGGCTATGGCCTGACCAAAATCTCAACGCCTCAATTATTTGCTGTAATGACTGCAGTTCAAATAAGCCTGGAGATTTTATTAAACCAAATGAGAGAATCATCTGTGTATTATCACCTTATGATTGACATTGACAAGTGTTGGGCAGGCTCGGATGTGAGTGTGATGAAGAAGCTCCCGGCAAAGCTCCCAATAATGTTACCCCTGATAAAATAGCCTCGCAAACCTCAGCCAGTAAATGGGAAGTAGAGAGCTCTACGCATATTAATTTCAGTAGTCAGATCCTGCTAGTGGTGGGGCGGGTAATCTGATCAGCAAACCTTGATACCCATACATTCACTGAATGGCATTTTACACCAACTAATGAAAATGAAATCCATTGTGCTGATCATGTGCATAGATTTCACTATATAATAATAATGAAATATAAAATATTCATAATAAAATTAAAGGTCACTTGCTGTGGCGACTAAGCTCCTAAAGCTGCAACCTTTACGTGAGCAGTTGTCTGGCTCTGCGGATAAAAACGGAAAAGGGAGCGGCATGTCAGAACTTTAACCTTGTAGGGTTCAAGAAGTCACACTTCACAATAATCCCATTTTTGTAGCATTATATGTTTTTAATCAAGCCGTTGTTAATGATCAACAAGTTGTTTTAACGCTTGCTGTTGGCGGAAGCCCAAAATTCAAAACAATAAAGAAGTAAGATATGACACAGTAGCATCCCCAGCAGTAACCTATAATATTTAAATATATTCTTATTTCCTTTTTTTTTCTTTTTTTTTAAAATCTTTGTTAAAAAGGGAATACGTTGTGGAAGAGCTAAATACATATCTCTCTCACAGTTTTTAACTGTGAAAAAATAATTATACTGTATACTAGTTCAACACAGCATACTGAAGCTCATGCTTCAGACATTCCTCTAAATCTTCTGCCTAGAACACATATTTCCACCAGACGCTGCTTCTATTCAGGCCACCTGGCTTTCTCAGGCATATGAGGAGACAGTGGAGCAGGGGGGTGAAGGAAGACATATTTACCCCACAGAAGGACATCCGCAGCATTATTGCTTGCTGTGACTTTCACTGTGAGCCCCGTCTGCATATGCATCACACGTTGGCATTTATTAGTGCCATGCACTAAGTACAGGCCATGTTATTGGATTTGAATATCAGATCTCAGCCACATTCCCCGGCCTTGGAAATATATTAAGATGGAGCAATCTCATTTAATAACACCCAAACTAATAAAAGGAGATTCGGATTGGAAATTAAATTTATGAATATTGCTTGGCAGCAGGAGTGATCCAAAAAGCCAGGCTTGGACTGTCATCTCTATACAGACATTTCTCTCCCTTCTTCTAAGCCCAGGCTGTAGGAATCTCAGATTGGCTCTCCATAAGTATCATATTGAGAGTCGATTTTTGAGATTATCAAAAGAGGTAACACATTTTGGCCTTAGCTCATTGGCTTGGCTCATTCGATGGTCATTGTTTACTTAGCTGACATTAGTTTTGGATAAAAATAAAAATAGTAGAATTCATATGCAGTGGCCTATGACGAAGAGGCAGTGAGTGGTGGGTGTGGTTGACAGTGTCCCCTTGCCAACAAGCTTGCCTCTAACCCTTGTTTTGTCTCTTAATGGTGTGGGCACAGTAAGGTCTGTCGGTCCTCATATCTAACTCGCCCCAGATGGCTCATTCCAGCCTGTTGTTATCTTTCCATGCATCAATATTCATATATTTTTGCACGTTTTTTCTCAGCCACCTTCACAATGCCTGAACTGATATCATTGAGACAACTTAGTTTTGATAAACGACTAGGCTATTTGAGTGCAGAAATACATTAACTCCTCAAAAACGGTTTATGTAAGACATTCGCTTGCCTTTTTGTTTATTTATTGTTTGCATATTTGACCTTTATATTTTGCACACACGTTCATATGTGCATAATTTGCACCCCCTCCCCCTCACTAGGCTCCTACCCTGTACCGGATGTGCATGACTATATTAGTATCAATGTTCATCATATCAATTGTTGAGTCCTGATGAGCCTCAATTCTCAGTATAGCCTACTTGCACTGCATTGATAAATAAGTGCCAATCATTGATCTGCACGGCGTAAACCGCTCAAGTTTATCAACAGATGCAGTAAAAATTACTGTAAAAGGCCGTTAATAAACTTTCATTAGAAATATCTTCTAAGATGTCCGTTAGCCAAACTTTGAATGTTTGATAACAGTAGAAGAATCGAGGACAGAGATTAGAAGTTATAAACGACTTGAAAATGTATCTAGCCTACCTATTATCAAATTTGGGAACGAGTGATAAACAGACCATCACTTGACTGCACCATAAGATAAAATGCACGTCTTTCTTTTCTAATTCACATAAACCTAAAGACTCGCAATAAGAAAAGTAAATATAGTTGCAGTAAACTGTAGACCACCTATAAGAAACTATGGCCTTTGTAAGTGTTGAAGGTCAAAATTAAATATAATGTAAAATATTACATTACAATTCAATGTACAGTATATAGGCTTCATGGATCATCTAAAAATACCCATATTAATAACTGATAATGTTTCAATACACCTGGTAATTCAAATTTAAATTAAAGTTAATTAATTTGAACGAATCCATCGATTGATGGTAATGTTTCAGTGACTTTAATTAATGTCGAAATAATGTATTATTTTACTTATCAGATCATGTTCTTTCTTTCAATTTTCAAATTTTCTCTCGTTAATCACAATAAAGCAAATGAGCCTGCATGTGTTGCAGGCACATTGACAGTCTGTCTTTCAAATCCACACTTATGCTTATCTGAAACTTATTAGACTTAAGTCAGAACACAAAATGGTATTTAAAAAGTTACAGTGAAACAATTTGCATTGGGAGTGGGTGAAATGCTAATTCATTCTCTCGCTAAGCCTTACAATCATTCTCATCCATTTAGGCGCTGATTGTTTTCCACATGGATGCTTTCATTCATTAAAGAAAAATTATAAACATAAAGAATATCTCGGCATTAATATTTCTGCTTTTTGTAAAAGGTCAATCAACCATAAAGTCCTAATTTTTTTCTCTCTGAACCTCATTTCACATTATCTCACTACTCAAGAAATGGGTGTCCCAAAAGGGATTTATTTCATTTATCGGGATTATTGAATTAAATTAAACTAGACACTTACCGCAGGCAGAACAGGGTACCATATCCACTTAAAGGTAGTCCAATCTTGAGTATGATTTAGGAAAACATATTAGGAGTAAATGCTTTCTATTCGCAAAGACTTCTCAAGCATATGCATAATGATTATATTAATAAGGAGCTCCAAAATGCCCCAGGAAAACAAGGAAATCATGTATCGAAGGGATCATTAATTACCACATTTGACAAATTACATTTGACAATGTTTTTGTAATCATTTAATGTTTTAAAATGCAATAAAGGAAATGACACACACACACACACATATATATATATATATTACAGACCCACAATAAACTTGGTCAAATAATTACTATTTACTGCAGAAGTCCAACACTGGAACCATGTGAGGGAGTCAAAAAAATATATATAAAAAAAAACATTTCACTTGAAATTGTGTTATGACAGTTTCAATGTTGACTTACTTTAATTTGTGCCTGCAACTCTAACGACAACTCTAGTCTGGCCTACAAATTCCATCTCCACTGGCAAATTGTGCAGCTGATGATTGTGCAGCTGAAACATTAGGCCCAGGAATATCCATAGTAAAAATACAAAAATGCGCTAATGTTATTTATTGCTGTAGTGCAACACTGTTGTTACTTCTAATCGGCAGCAGATGGCAGGCTTTCTCCACCGTTAAACCTTTCCTCGACAACCTCGGTTGAACTTTTGTGCAATTGCTGTTGCTACGTTCGTTCCTTAAAACCATGGTGCTCTTGCCTGTGAAATGCATTCCCATTAAGAACCATTTTAAAGGGCAACACTAGTTCTATAATGATCATCTCCCTGAAGCCAGGCCTTGCACAGTGCCACACAAGCAGACATGTGGTGCCTGGCACAAACAAAGGAATGGCACTTCCCTCCCCTCTTTTCTCCTCTCCACACAGTTACAGACCATGCCTGCCTGGGGCAATTACACCCACAGCCAAGTGTGAGGTCTGAAAGAGACCCCAATCACCACTAACAAGATCAAGGCTAATGCACATGCGCACCCACACACACATGCATGCTCACATACACACACACACACACACACACACACACACACACACACACACAAGCACACCCCTATTCACTTGTGGATACACATCTTTCGAGTGGCTGTGAAAATTATATGACTTTGTTTAAGTCCCCATGTGCAACATAATAACTGGGTAGGATGACTCTCATGTTGCCAGACAAGACCATCGGGTGCCAATTTTATGTCATGAAGTTATTTCACTTACAGTTCCCTCTTACCCTCTAACTGGCTATTCTGCTGTGTGAGGGGTTAGTTTAAACAGAGAGAGTGGGGTAGGGTGGGGGGGTCATAATAGACAGTTTTCCTCTTGTAAAAAATAAATAAAGATCTGCTGACACCTCTTAAAATGAACTAGTTGTAAAAGTTTACATGCGATGCAACTGGACAAATGCAAAAAAAAGGTTACAGGGTGATCATTTGGCCAGAGCTTGGGCTGTGGTACCTAAAACACTCACTGCTACTAACAAGGTTCTCTCCCGAGCCCCTTTGGCTTGCACACACTGGCTAGTGGAGAGGAAACCCTACACTGGTACCCCGATCCAGCCCATCAATACCCACGGGGCCATGTGTCATGCAGCATCCAGCTTGAGCAAGACTCCCGTCCCTCCTGTGATACCTCTTTGGGAACTGATGCTTCGTGCCCTCACACCAAACGCCGATCTGGCAGCTCGCTAAATAATTTGTGCTTCTTTACCGGGGTCATTGGATAGAGAAGCCGGGGCTTGAATAATTAATCTGGAGACACAATCTGAGCAGCTGCCTCCTGTTTCCTCCAGGTTTTAACGAGATTGTCTGCTCCTGCTCTGCCCCCCTTCATACGCCTGCCGTCTAATTCATCTGGATGGGAAAATCACAATGAAAAGAAAGACTGTTGGTAGGAGCGAGTCCTGAGCATGACCCACAGGATCTAGAGAAAGAACACACGTGCTGCCACAGAACGTCTTTTCATTTGGAATACAAAAATCAAACAAAGGCCTATTACCGCTGGGCTTTGTCTAGTGACATAATTGCTTTTCATTATTGTAGTGCACAATTGATAACCACACCGTGGGTTGTAAGAAGTGCAGTTGTTCGTGTGAGGCTTGAAACGGGTCCTTTTATTGATATTGCTGTCTCAGATCTGATGCTTACAAACGGCGCGTGATGAAACCGGAGCCTGACGTTCTGCCAGTGTTTGTGAATACTGATGCATCTCTGTGTGCCGCTAGATGGTGAATGTTTTTGAGTAGCGGAACAGGGTCAATGGATGATGAGGTTGGCGAGGAGGCAGCTCAATGTCCAGCAGGGTCAAGCCTGATTGTTTTGGCAGCCACCCCAGCCAAGATTTTGATTTGTATGCGTGCATTCCTCTTAATACCTCCCCATCATCACAAATCCCACTCACTCTTGGCTGCCCTTATGCTCGTAGATAAAGATTCCTCATTCACTTAAAGTGTCTTATTGAATTATTCCTTTATTATATCCTTTATTATTATATTTATTTTTTCAAGTCATATGTAGCAAAGGGCAGAAACAGAACGAGCCAAAGTTCTTCAATAATCCCTCGGGGAAAAATCTAAGGAGTGAGGAGGAGTGAATGGGACATTGAGACGTATCTTGCCAGCCACATGGAATGACATATAACCCGTAATCCTCTTAAGGTCAGCTGGAAGCCTACACTTTGGTGTTTGTTGTAGAGAATCGTCTTTGCACACTTGATAGCATATACTAGCAGTGTGGTGCACTGTATCCAATTCTTGAGATAAGTGCTTTAAGTGTGAGACAAGGTTGACAGATTTTGTGTTGTAATAGCTAAATATTCACTGACAACAATTATGTTTTAAACAGGGCTTATGCTTGAAGTGACTTGAATTGATTTGAATACAGTGAGCTCCAAAGTTTCCATAGCCCCAAAGTCTATAATAGAAAATACAGGACACTATGTATTGAATTGCATAGGGGATGAGAAAGCACAAGGAGAGAAGACACATAAAACATTCAGCAAATCTTTCTCAGTTGTAGGCCACCATGTGTATTTAGCCTTTAGAAAAGCAATCAGATGCAATGTTCTGCCTAAATGACAATGTTGTTTTGTGGGATAGAGCTTTCAATGGATATGCATAGCAACAAGGTTAGCTAGCTAAGTCTTTCGGTTCCCACCACAGTCAAGCTGGGAGAGAGCAAAAACGTCCAAACCATCAGACAACCGCACCAGCTTGGAACTGTCCAACTCCATCATCCCTATCCCGGATGCCTTTCCGAGGACACACGTCCTCACCATCTCCTCTGCTGCTTTAGGGGACTTCCTGTTTGCTGGCAAAATGGCTGAGACAAATTACATAATGACAAGTGTTGGCCATACAACGTGGGAGCATGCCGTCCCCAGACCTCAAGCTGGGTTGCAGCTAATTGTGCTTCAACCCAAACCAAGCAGTACAACATGACAGAGACCAGGCTTCAGCTTTCTCCATACAGAGCGCCCTCCGAGGTTTTGGCTAGGTCCACTGAGAGGATTACTTACAGCTAGCCACTTTACACTCCATTTGTAAGGAAAACAGAAAAGTACATTTGATATGCCTGCCTTATAAGAGTACTTTAATTAGTGGATCCATTTCCGAAGCGAATAGCTTTGGTGATTTTTATTTTGGCGAGCTAGTCAAAAAGCTCTGTAGGTAGACTTTAGATTTTAAATGAGAAAACATTTACATTCTTTGAGATTTTGCTACACTGGATTGAGCTTGGGAAGGAAATTGTTGCTCTTGAGCTGAGTAGTTTTCTTTTCATAGTGATTTTAGGATTACTTTACCGACAGTACTGTGCGTAATAAATGGAGAAGCTAACTTGATCATCTGTAATATAAAATAACACCTGAACCGTTGGTTGTTGATAGAGAACTAACTCACTGTGTCCACCCTAACCCCCTTGACAAAAGAACATCCCTATGTGGCTGCCATCTTCGCAGGACTCCCAGCTTGTGTGTGCAGAGGCTGTAGCGCAGATGGCTCTGGCCCTGCACACCTATTTAGCTGCTCAGTTTTGTCAGTGAACTGTAATGAATGGTGCAGTAATCTATTCCATCTCCTGACCATTAGCAGGCTGTGAACACTCACTAATACGTGCCCAGGCCTCATTTTCCAGGCCTCTGATCACACCGAGCAGTGGGTGCCTAATTTGCTCAATGAAATGGGGCCAGTGATTACTGAGGCAAGGATTCATATACATCACAGAAAATTAGGTTGATTTTAATAAATGACCCATCCTGTTTAATGGCTCACATATGCCTTTGGTGGAGGAGGAGATGTTTTGCCATTGGGACGGACTGGTTGTTGTTACTTATTTGAATGGATGAGGATTAAAGGGATAGCGGTGACACTGTGTGTGTTGGGGGGGTGAGTGGCAACAGAATCATTTAGTTTTTTGGAGATCCTAAAGGAACACTTGATTCTGCACATCTGCTTGCATGGACTCGTTACCTTGCTTATGACCCCACGTATATCTTCTTCGATTCATATATAAAGTATATGCACATATACAACATACTGTACAGATTATGATAGCTTTGATTTACTCACTCTGTGTTCGCATGCTTACGCATGTGTGTACTAATGTGTGTGTTTATATGAGCATGTGTGCATATGCTTGTATGTGTGTTTGTGCGTGTGTGCATGAATTGATTACCACATTCCCTCTCTGAAATATTGCTCAGATGGTAAATGCAAGTTTACTGGAAGAATTTGGAACTCTAAACAATGAGCCTGTGTGTGTGTGACAAAGCTGGAAGCAGTTTATGGCCAGCCACACAAACCACAGGTGATTGGACCAGCAGTGTCACTCCTGGTCTTTATAGAGCTGTACAACTGTAAGGGCATGGAGGAGTCATCCTCCTGCCATTTGGACGGAAACTTCCACAGGATTGCCACACAATTAATTTCTATTCAAACACATACTTTGTCCTACTGGCTATCCACTGTCAACTGTGTAAACATGAACTGGTTCAGTAAAAGGTCACGAAAGAACCGTATCAATGTCCACAACTAACCCTCACCAGGGTAGATTAATCTGAAACAAGATATCCTATTGATAGCATGATTCCTTGAATTCACTACTTCTTTAAATGCGACTCTGTAAACGTAAATCAGATGGACATAGTGTTGTGGGGGCTGTCGAAATGAGAAAGATGTCGATTTAGTGCAGACTTTTGTTTTGAAATCCATAACAAAATGAGCTGTATAACATCAACGTGTATTCATAAAATCTCTGGATTGAAATATACCTGAAATAAATGTTTTTATTAGGATAAGTCAAACTGAGTTGATATAAATAAAAAAAATGATCATGAAACTTTATTGGCGGCTCATGGAAATTCATTCATGAAGTGATTGACATTTAAAAGGAAGTTAGTTATGCTGCAGTAAACTATTTGGCAAACAGAAAATGAGATACATGCACAGGCACACACAATTTGATCAAACCGAGTTTTGGATATTAAAATGAGAAATATTTTCAGATTCTGTTTACAGATGTATTCTTGTGAGTGCTTGTTCTAGGATTTGTTTTATGTTCTGTGACAGACAGAGCTCTAAGAGCGAATATCTTAGCATTGCTCATATTTCCCAAACCCACTCGAAACATCCTCCCCCTACCCATTCAAGATAAATATGAAACCAAAAGGAGAAATTCAAGCTTGAAGCAAGGGAACTAATCTCCCTTCTGCCTGTTTCACTCCTCTGTGTTTAATTGATAGAAATTGCATGCATCAAAGAAAACGCACACTGAGATTTAATGGGCATAAAATGGACATTAGCATTTTAAAGAGGTGGATTAACACATTAATCCGGGCAATTTTCACCCAGCACTTCCAATGAGATTGTCACAGCGCACAGGCTCCTAATGGGGCTTAACTGGCTTTCTCCTTTAGTGCCGCTCTCAGGGATAACACCAAACTTTTAGTTTTTGGAAGGAGAACGAAGGTCTTAATTCCTGTGACAACACTATGAGAAGCAAGGTTCTCTTTGAAAAAGAACAGGCGTTCACACGGCAAGTTACACATGCTGTACAGAACCACGTGATAGTGTATACGGCGGGCTGAGGTAGCATAGACGGTTGAAAAACAGAGGCTTCAGATGGTCTGCCTGGCCTTGGAAGAGAAAAATCAAAGGTCTAGTGTGGAAGCATCATCGGAGGCCTAATTGTCTTGTGTTTGTGTGTGTGTTATGTAGAGACGCACTTGCATTGTTCATTATACACAGTACATAATGTTGAGTGTACTCTAGGCCAGTGTAGTATAGGGCCTAACTTTATCCTCATGCTATACTGTAATCGGATGGGACTCATTGGAGCCGATCTACTGTGCACGTTTTGTAGAGATCCACAGTAGACGGGACAGCGGCAGTAGATCAATGCTCTGTCAGTGAGACGGGACCATGCTTTTTTGGTTGTGCGGCAACACTCAAAGGGGATCATTGTCTCGTCACAGCGAAAGAAGGAAGTGACTGCCGTGAGGCCCCCAAGGAGCCTCGGCAGCGTTTCATGTGCGAGGGACGCAACCACCGACGCACACACACTGCACCCACGCAACCAACATCAATGACATGAACTCTCTGTGGCGGTGTTTAGACTACACTGAGTTCTCGTGATGCAACATGTCCCCTACAATGGTACACGCTTTCATTTCCATGCCGGCACGGCTGCTCCTCCCTTTTGTTCTAGTCATTTACACCGCAGTTTATGCACATACAACATGTAAGCTTGCTGTAAAAGACAATGTAATGCAGGCCATCAAACAGAGCCAGCTAGGAGCGAGCTGTTGTTTGTGAGCAGGGAGGCAGCCTCTAGAGGAAACTAGACTGACGTGAAGAAAAACAAAAAACAAAAAAAAACAGTAACAAACAAAATCTCCTTTGACAAACTGTTAAATCGTGGGGTGGGTCTGTTTTGGATGTTGTCACTAGGTAGAAATACAGAAATACCTTTTTTTTCTCTCTGGTGAATAGTTTATGCTACCTCCCCCTCACCTCTCCTGCTATCTCCAGCCCATTATCGCTTCAACATGACATTGCACTCAAGACAATGTCGGAATTTTTGAGTACAGGAATAGTGAAAATAAAACAGTATTCTGAATTAATAAACAACAGAGTCTAGAGCTTTTAGAGTAAAATAACCCCTTTTCCCACTCGTCTTATTGGTGATAGTATTACTATTTTATCTCCAGGCAGTGTCACAACAGTCTCCCACACTGTGTCGACTAATATTAGAGGAAGCTCTCAGCACTTGAACGCTTCAAATGGAGTCCTGGGGAGTCATGTTTTGACTTAAGCACCCTCTGATGTGCAACACAAGTGACATCTGAACAGGCAGACTACACACAGCAGGATCTCACCATTCTCTGGGCTTACTTTGTCTCAAAGCTGGTGACATCTACATACCGTTAATGTATCGTAAGTGCATAATTCAGCACTCCGGCCAAGAGAGGCAGGCCATGAAGGCAGGCGATGTAGGTTCTCATGTCCACTGACTCGTTCACCGTGGCCGACAGAGGAATGGAGTTTCTGAAGAAGCTAGACAGAAATGTCCTTTCCCTGACAAACAACTTTGTTGATAGGCAGCCCATTCCAACACATGTTAACCAGACAGAAGAATGGGGTGGGGGGTGGGGGTGGGGGTGGACAGACAACCCAGACCTCCTAGTGAGGAATGACTATTCCCTTTCCAGTGGCAATCACTCTGTCATGGTCAGAAAGTACACCGTAGCCAAGAAAAGAAACAAACGATTCAGCCTCTTCCAAAATGTCAACATAGACATAGACCAACCAAACTCCTGCCATTCTAGTCTCCAGTAAGATTTCACAAAGGGTCCAACTCTCATCCAATCAATCCGCCACCTTTTCCCCCTCCTACTTATTAAAAAAAAACTTGTGAAATGAAAAATATGGTATGAATTTGAACACGAGGAAAAACACTGATAAGAGAAGATTTTCTCCCCGAGGGCAAACAATGACACATATTTTACACAACATCTAAGCTTGGCTTCCTCTCCATCTTTCTGGGTGTAATTACAGCTATCTGCAAGGTCTGATTTGCATTAGAGGCTTGAACGATAGCCAAGGCACTTAGAGTATAGGACAGCATTTTAGAGCACAGCACTCATCTTTTGACGTGCCTTGGCCGCCTTTAAATGCTGGTGAGCTCAGGCGTTTGAACCTCTTGATAAGGATCAGTTGAAGTCAGTCAGACACTAAGCTAAGGGGGATCCAATTTTACATAACAGCTCTCAAAGAACTCTGACACCAGTAATTGATTATAAAGTATTTTGATACTATCAAAGCTCTAAGCTTGTAAAGTTAATGAAAATAAATAAAGCAAAAATGGTATTTGTCTTTACTGACAGAAGGGGTTGAAGATATAAATTGGAGCACTAAACCCCGTCTTTCACCAAGAAACAGAGTGAGGTTGCCTTCCAAAACCCGTCTGGAATGTTGGGAGAGACATTCGCACACACATCTACTACACAGCTTAGTTCACTGCGTAATCTGTATTTCTTTCTTTCTTTCTTTCTTTCTTTCTTTCTTTCTTTCTTTCTACGCTGTCTGTGTGTGTGTCTGTGAGTGTGTATGTATGTGTGTATGTAAGTGTGTATGTAAGTGTGTGAAATAGACACATCCATTTCTGATGTGGTTCCCTGTAGTCGACAGCAATGCCAAGCGTTGTCATTTTCCGCGAGTCTGATTACTCTTGGGGTGGGATATTCACAGTTGTCAAGTGAGGATTTAATGGCCAATTATCCTCTGATAAATATATCTCTGCTGCGATGAGGGAGCAATCGTAGGAGTAGTAGAGTATTGCTTCTAATTGTTGGGCCATAGAAAGAAGAAAACATGTCTGGTCAAAGCCTCAGGAGACTGGCACACTCCCATTCCATCAGCTGCCACTTCATCAGGCCAAAGAAGGCAGTACACAAAATCCCATCAGACACATCCACCGCGTCTAAATCATGAGTTATGCTCACGGTACAAAGTACAAGCCTTCATTAAAAAGGGTGTCGCCATCCTCACTGTGACCAGAGGATGCTGTCAGTTGGTTTTCCACTGGCTCCTTGGACAGGAAAAGAAACCACTTGATCCAGGGGTTAAGGAAATGACACACCGAAGAGGCCACAGGGAAGACTAAACTACAGCCCCCACGGGTTATGGAGTGACTCATACGGCCAATGTCACACCTCGCCCCCGAGCGACTGAGGTTACATGGAGGTCAGCTGAGGATGACACTTGGGAGGTAAGGCAATGTCATAGGTAGGTATTTGGTTTACAGTGTTGAAATGCTAGCCGGCACCGCTCAGAAAAAGAGTCAGTGATCTGGTAGAGAAACTGGCTTCTTCAACCATTTGACCTTCTTTTTTGTTTTTGGCAACTTCTTTCTTCGTCCATATGAACAGCAACCCTTTCCCCCTAAATGCCTGTCCAGCATGGGGAACATTCCCCTCGCACGATTGTGTTAATCATTACATCTAGGAGGTACAATAGAGGAAGCTATGCAGCTCTAACACTCCTCATTTGCGGCTAACGCTCCTCGTCCGCAGCTAGCTCACTAGCAGTGACAAAATGCAGCTGGTTTATCAACTAGGTGATATGCGGAGGGACACCTCCACCACAGGCAGGTGTGCAGCATGCTGCTGTCAGTGGGGATGTGGGTTCGCTGGCTGAGGTGCCTGGCAAGCCCTTAGCTCCTGTTGATGACAGTGGCAGTCTACCCTCTGATATTAATGTCGCATGGCATAATGTTTGCCTCTTATGAGACCAACACGCTCACACAGGTACACACGTGAACACTCTCTCTGTCACACACACACACACACACACACACACACACACACTGTATGAACTGTAAGATTGTGCACACATACAAGCCTTGCCAGAGTAGCACAATATAAGACTGCTATGTGCCAATCATGAGTATACCACATAAATGTATTGTACACTGTCCGTCCCAATGGTTTTACATGTGATACATGAAGATGAAAACAGCAGCCTGATAGGGGTAGACTCTAGACTGTATCTCGGTTAATGGCCTGCAAAAATGTGAAAATACTCCCATTACTTATAATTATATTCTATGATTTGAAAAAACTTACACATACTATAATTGTTCTGAATACTTTAATTGTTCTAAATACTTTATTGACAGATCAACATCCTCTTCCTCATCCTCATTCTTATTGTGTCCTCTGTATCCCTAGTCCCCGTTTCCCATCTTCATCCCTCACCTCCTCCTCCTCCTCCTCCTCCTCCCCAGATTTACATGATCATCACTGACATGGTGCTGATTGGTGGGATTATGCATGTGGACGGTGCCGAGCACGGGTGTGTTGACACGGCTTTGACAGGCTGCTGTAGTCGTACTCTCTCAGCCGGGAGCTCTGGTTATGCACAGCCTTCATTTAGAATCCATTACAGTGATGCGCTCCTTATGGGTGTCACTTCTCCTCCGATTCACAATTTAGGAGGAGCCGGCCCGTAATTGTGCTACCTGGGTGCCAAGGCCCCGGTGGCGCATCAAGAAGCGGGGCTCGGTGGCGTGGCCGCCTGCCTGGCTGCCTACCCCAGGCTCATTTGTTTGCCTCCAGTTGTCAGCATGGGAAAATCACGGTGTGCAAATTACCTGGCTGTGCCTTCAAGGGGGTGCTCCCCTCCCACATCCCATCCCAATACGACTCGATTGACGCCTGTTATGTCCAAGTACACTCCCAGCTGATCTGAACCTCTACTCTAACTAGCCCAGCTCTCAGCGTGTGTGCTCGCTTGGTCCTAGTTTTCTCCCTCTCTATAACGAACGCACAGACACACTCGTCTTTAGATTTCCTGTCAACTAGCGGTTAAGGCTAGTGGATAGACAGTGAATGGAGAGGAGAGGAGAGGGTAACTGGAGATAGTTGATTGTATTGTCACACCCACCTGCCTCATTACCCATGAACTTCCTCTCAAGCTGAGTCTGGGTTCTTCCCTCCTCCTTAAGTCTTTTGACAGTCATCACTTTCCTCTGTCATTGGCCTAGAGAAGATGCTACACTCTGCTAGCTGAGCTCATCTCTAGGGAGAACAAGACACACGTATTTTACAGCTACCACATCCTTGCTGGGCTTTATGATAACGACCATGTACAGACTGTGCATAAGATATAGATTTTGTGATGAGACTGTGTGCTGTTCTATTCCCAGGGAGGCAGAGAGGCTTCCCGGGAAAGGGAGGATGACAGTCTTCTCTAGAGACTATTTCCCAGTCATGGCTTGTCTTTCCATTTCCAGTGCTTTTTTTTGTCATTAAACACAGTAAATAGCCGGGAGTAAGATCGCGTGGGACAGAAGAGAAAAGCAAACTCGACTCAGTTGTGCTTGAAACAAAATGCAAGATCTTTCAGTACAGCATTATTTCAGACTTTGGCTAGATATGGTTCGTTGCTCGACCTATTCTGACCGTAAAGGAACCGTTACTCATTCTCCGACTTTAGGAGAGCCACATATTACTCCGACAACTCTAGCCTCTGACCACCCCTGGCCTGCAACGACAGGGAAAACAAAAGAGGGAGAGACTTCAAACTGGGATTTGTTTAGTGTGCTGTCACGGTGTCCCACCGTTGGATACTTTCATCATATCTCTCTGCCCACAGGTCACACCAGGGTCAACCCTGAATATGAAAGAAGCCCCAGGTCCGCCAAAGACTTGCAGTGAAAAACAGAATTAACCAGTGGTGTCCTGAGACTTGGTGCAGGCAGGGACCGTGAGGCACAACAAACGCCTGCACTCTGCACACGCACTACACCAGGCCTGCAGTGTGGGCCGAGGGTCTGAGGACACAGACACACAAGTGGTTCATTGTCTGTCAATGGTTCTGCCAGTGGGACTTTACCTGAAAGCTCTGGTAAGTGCAGCACTGTAATTCAAATATATTGATATACTTGAATGCCACTCGAATGTTGAATTCTAGAAAACAAAAGCGTTGTGCTCAGAGCAGGACAAAACTGCTGAGATGTAATTTCCTTTACTCTCATTTGAGATGCCACTTTTGTCAGCCAATGTTTTATAAATGACTATCTCTCCTCCATTTTACTTTTCACCTCACTTCAAGTAAGAAACACAACACATGCAATCACGTAAGCCACCCACATGTGAGACATTTGTTCTGCCATGGCAGCATGCACTTTGTTGAAAAGAATCCCAACTGCTTCTCCCCACATCCACTTTAAGGACGAGCAGAGAGGGAAACACTGTTCTCCTGACTGCCTTGAGGTTCTCCGTGTGAGTGTGTTGTGATTGCTGTCTCCGCTATCGCTATTCTTCTCTTCCTGAAACTGAGCATAAAGGTAAATCTCATGTTTTAAAGATTGTTTTAATGGGAATCAAAGTCTAAATATTTCAATAAGGCTATTTTATTATTCAGTAGACTTGAAGGCATTTCTACCCATCCGACAGAGAGAAATCTATGCGCCTCACTTCTCAGCCATGCAGGTACATGGCTTCAGCTGACAATATTACACGGATTAGCATGGCATATGAAATATTTAGTGGATTTCTTTTCCTTCCTCTAAAAACCTAATAAATCAAATGACTGCCAAATGTCATTAAAGTGATGGTCTTTGACTGGGTAAGAAAGAGAGCTTTTCATATTCAAATTTGGGTGGGGAAGAAATGAAAAAGAGGAAAGGTTACTTGGTTTAACTGACAACCCCTGGTGCCCTACATTGGCGGGTAGAGGGTGAGGGAGGAGGGGGAGGGTGCATGGGGGAGACGGAGGGGGGGGAGGCCGTATTGTCTGACGTGCCACTCGGGCGTCTCGGTGGCACGTCTCCCTCGCTCAGCGCAGGCAGGGCGTCTGGCCCTTGTTTTGATTAGTTAGGCGCTCTCTCTTTCTTTTTTTTTCCCGGCAAGGTGTCATCGTGTGGCGGATCACAAGTGAGGCTAGCGGGACGGCCAGCTGTCTCTCTCTGTCACCCGCTGTCAAAAGCATTGTCCCCCCTACCTCACTGGCTGAACGGATGATTGACACATGAATGGCAGGCCCCGCTCCCTGGGCCAATCCGGAGGAGCCATCGATATTCATGTCCTCTCCCAAACCCGGTCTCTCCTTCTGTCCTCTCTGTCATTACGGTTCCCTTCTATGTAAACACAGAGATAAAACATATGGTGCTAATTTACAACAAATCAACAGTGACCCTGCCTAACTTTAGAAATGAATAGGGAGGCATGCTAGACACATGGCACCTGTCTGTTCTTGGAGTCTTGCCTTATTCATTACCAAAGTATGTTGAACAGAACGAATCAAAGATGCTGCATGCCTGTAATTGCTAGTCTGGTAAAAAGTGACATAATGATCGGAATGATCAAAGCAAGTGGATTTGTGTATGAAGCTGAAAATGTTGCCATTGGCTGAAGCCTCCAGAGACAATTAGAAACCAAACTTGTAATAGAAACTGAAGACACTGTTTGTTACTACAGGTCTCAAGGGAAATCAACTGTACATGAACAAGGGAATGGCAACTGTCTTCATGTAGATCCCCTCACCAATGGCAGTATCCATCTGAAAACAAAGCTACACCAAAACATGACTTCTATTTGTTATTGCCCCACTCGGTACTGTCATGAGGCCAACCTGTATCGGTTTAAAAAGTACAAATACTATCATACAAATGACTGGTTAGGAAAAAGGTAACCGCACCTGGAAATGTTTGATGTCCATTCTTAATGTCTTACAAAAAAAACCAGTCAATGCATTATACATCAAATTGATCACGTTAAGTCTACATAAGTCAAATGAGTAAAATATTCATGCCTGAGCTGTCCACATTTTTTTTCTCACTTCCTTCGTCTTCATGTTGACTTGACTTTCCTCTCCATTAATTATCATACCCAGGAGGTTTTCAGGGAGAGGAGCAGCCATCAGACTGAATCATCTTGACAAGGCGGCATGGCCCAATTACACCAGCGCTCCATCGGCCTTTGATGTGGCGGAAAAGCAGAGAGATAGGGCAAATCGCACAGCCAAATTATGGTAATGACGCGATTTAATCCTTCCACTAAACTTTATGTAGCTTGTTTAAAGAAGATGCTAACGCTAATTACAGAGCCTCTGAGAGGGACTGGGTGGGATAGGGTGGAGAGGGCTGAGCAGGGGGGAATGCTTCGTGCTGATGCTGTGTGTCTTGCCTTGACAAAGTGAAGCTCATAAATCTTGTAAGGAAAAATGAGACAAAGTGAACTTATCTCTGTTTAATTATACATCCGGCGGCGGCGAGGAGGTGAGGGGCAGAGGAGGCGTGGACGCACACTCGCAACCTGCAGGGTGACCATCTTTAATGAACTCATTTGAGGAAGAGAGGGGGAAAGGTTCAAGTGAGAAGGAATGAGAGAAAGAGAGAGGAGGGGGAGGGGGAGGGGGTGAAGAGGGGTGTACAAGAAAAGCATGATAATATCAGACCGTAATTAACTTGTCACTTCAATTACAGCTCCTCAGATTAGCATTGTCTTGGGTTGTGGCGCCTGGCTCAGTCTGCCTGGTTAATTAGTCCGGTGAGTAGCCGCGACGCTCCTCTCCCCTGAGCAGCCGCCACGCTCCCTTCCCTGAGCAGCGTCATGCCTGCAGCACACTGGTTTATTGTTTCACTTGATTGACTAGCATGGAACTCACGAGATCAAGCACTGATCAGCTATTAGAGGAAAACCAACTCCATATTGGTATCTTTAAGCAGACACAAACAGACGAGGGAGCTTGTCTGATTGCTGATTTTGGGGGAGACATGTCAGGGAGAAGGCATCAAGGATAACCACCGCCGCTTCAGGAGGAAGGGGTAAAATCAAAGAGACTACACAGGCCGGACACACATCTGATATCTCCTTTCTGCAAGGTTCAACAAAAAACTCTTTAGTCTTAGGAGTCCCCTGGAGGGGGGAAGGGGGTTGGGCTCACCGAGACATTCTTTTTACACAACAGTCAAATATGATTATTTGATCAAAGAAGAAAACAGCACGTTCAAAACCGATGTATTGATGTGCATGTTTTAGTTTAGTTTAGTTTTATTAGAATGGCAAAGCCTCATTGAACTAATCCAGAATCTCTTTTACTCCAAATACAGGGACAAGCCGGGTTTCCCTGAGAGACACGAGTCTCAGCTGTACAACATTATTACAATTTACAAATTCAATCACAGTGTAAATTGGTACTTTCTATCATAATTCTAGCAACATTTGACCTCAAGCTATTCTGTGTAGAGGATGCCCAGTTGGATGTGTTGAGTACGATCACATAATTGGCTAAATATTGACAAATATGATGCACAGTGGAGTGGGCGTCTACAACAGACAGCAAAATAAATCTCATGCTGTATTGGACTCTTTGTCCGCACTCCGGCCACAGCTCTACCCCTGCCCATCCCAATCAACATCAGGAGCATTGTGAGCACACTTAGGTCATGTTTATCCACAAAGAGCGGTTATGTCAGCTCATAATCACCCCTCAAGGAAGTGACTTGATTGACAGACTGCGCTAAAAGGTATTAAACCATTGAACCGTCAGTGATGAGGACCTGGCTTTATGGATGCTGCAGGTAGGAGTTCCAGACAGGATATAGAATACTGAGGTGAACAAGCATCCGCTCTGACACAAAGCTGTTTATAGAGAAAGCTGTGCCAATGAGCATCAAAGCAAGCTGAGGCCTGTCTGTTATTGCCTCTGTTTCTGTTATTACTTGATCCATTGGCTGTTGCCTGCATACCACCATGTCCTGGGAAGGCTAGTGAACAACAGAATGAGCCCTCCAAGAGGCTGGATGTTCCGAGCCTAGTTCAATCTGTCACATCTGTCTCTGGCCTCGGACCTCAGGCCCAGAAAGCCGGTGAAGTGGAATCATCTGACTTTATTGGACAACGTACAAATGTTGTGGTCACAGATGTTGAGACAAAGACAACCAATATTTTTCTATTATTTTCCCCCATTTTAAATGACAACATGCCAAACTTGTCATTGTGCCAATGTTCTCTGGAAATAAAAAGAACTTCTGGAAAATAGTTTACCTCTCATGGAAATCTGGCAACAATGAACTGTTGCCTCCATGACTAATAAACTTGACAATTATAAATGTTTGTATTTAATCGTACCCTTTATTTAACCAGGGAAAGTCACACTGAGATTAATATCTATTTTTCAAGTGAAGGTATTGGGGTTTCAATCGAAAGCAATTACACATTCTCTTTTATTTTGTAGGTACATTTAAGTTGCTTGAAGAGGCAAGTGATAATTAGAGGAGCAATCGGAGCAGGCCTGCTGGACCAGTAGTGGAGAAATAATTTGAGCTGATCTTTTCATTCTCCTTCAGATCAGCAAATGGCTAATGACAATAACACATATGAAGAATGAACAATCCAAAGTACTGGGATCAAGCCAACATGTTTTTGGGGGGGGGGGGGGGGGGGGGGGGGGGGGGGGG
>JAVQIZ010093209.1:0-16779 GCA_036023535.2 Galaxias brevipinnis | reverse complement strand
ACTACTACTACTACTACTACTACTACTACTACTACTACTACTACTACTACTACTACTACTACTACTACTACTACCTGGGATAAACATAGGGGGCACTTCGTCGCTGTAACGGTGCGTCTTGGGGTTCTTAAAGGCGGTACGAGAGACGGCCACCACGGACTGATGGGAGCTGGAGCAGTGTCTGGTCACCGCGACGATGTCTTCATCCACCTGGTCTACGTAGACCTGACACACACACACACACACACACACACACACACACACATTTTAAAGGTTTCATTTCACTCCACAAATCATTTTAAAATTTAAAAAAAATCTACAAACCCATCTTGAGAAAGGCTGGGATAGTATGGAAAATGAAAAGAAAGAAACAAAACGAGGATTTCTACATTAATTTTGACTTGTATTTCATTGCAGACAGCATGAACTATGAATGCAAGATATTTAAAGATTTGTCTGGTCAACTTCAGATCTGTATGGCAGGAATGGATGCATATTTAGAAATTAAATGAACATTTTACATAAAGTCCCAAAAAGTAGGGACAGGGGCAATTTAGGGCTAGTAACGAGAAAAAACTATTTAATAATGACGTGATTTCCAACAGGTCAGATCACCAGGTGATTGTAACTATGATCTGGTAAAAAAAAAACATCCGGGAAAGGTCTAGTCCTTTAGGAGTAAAGATGGGCTGAGGATCTGCATTTTTTTTCCATCAAATGCGTGGGAGAATTATTGAAACGTTTGAAATTAATGTTCCTAAAAACGGCCATGCATATTTCAGGGACGCCCATGTATATTTTAGCAAGATAATGCAAAACCAGGCCGAGGAAGAAGAGGGTGCCGGTGCTGCACTGGCTTGCCTGCAGCCCCGACCTGTCTCCAATAGAGAATATGGGGCGCATTTTAAAACTCAAACTGACAAAACAAAAATTGCCCCCATCAACCCTCAACTTTTTCTGAGAATGTGTTGAAGGCCTGAATGTGTTCCAGGCAGCCAAGACACGTTGATTAAGGCTTGTTTGCAGGAAAAATCTGACGAAAACATTTGACCAGAAACGCCTCATCACTTGGAGTCCTCAGTCCCTAAACATCTTTTAAATGTTGTGAAAAGGAATGACAAACATTAGAATGTGGAAAAGGCTTCACTGTCCCAACTTGTCAACTTTTCTTAGTTTTTTTTCTTAGTTTAGTTGCTTTTGTTTATCCCTGTAAATAAAATACTCATTCATTCCTACAATCTGGGTTTGGCTTACCTGTGTTTCACTCTCACCACCACAGTGTGTAAATCTGGACAAGTGTTCGATCTTTCGGCGCCCTAGATCAGCCATATAGCTGAAGGGTCGTAACATAATTAAGCCTATTTTTTGCGCCTTATCAATGCCGTAGTTGTGATCCAATAGATTGCTCTACTGTGACCACATGTCTTCGGTATTGCAGTCCGTTACGCTTACATACAGCTAAGTTATCGGTTCACGTATTATATTTTTTTAATTATAATTTTTTATCGCTTTTTGGCCCCATTGAAATGACAGGACAGAGAGTTTTCACGGTCATATACCACCATCTAGCGTTGATGTTAATGTTAGACACCACACCACTTAGACACCACTAATCTTAGGTAGCGGATGGCATTGGAGGGTCCATTGACAAACGGGTTATATTTCCGTAGTCAATGCTTGTGTTCTGATTAACTCCGTATACATTCTTACAGCCTGCTTAAAAGAACCTGAAGACTGATTTCTTACACACACTTTTCAGTAAGAAAACAAGACAAAACCTGAGGGTGGACATTCTGATATATAATGGCTAATGGGACACAATTAAGGGTAATGAATAGATACACACACACACACACACACACACACACACACACACACACAAACGTCAGCAACCCCTGACAAACATAGCCTTGCTAAATAATAGTACTTTTTACTCAAGTACAATATTTGTGTACTTTGTCCATCACTAGTTAGAAGGAAAAACATTCTCTATCGTTTTAGCAGTATAATATTTTCACATTGCCCACCCCATATACAATGAAAACCTATTATCCATGAACCATTTACTTCAATCACTCTAAACATGATACAAGGCTACTAGTTTGCAACGTTTTTTTCAAAGTTGCATTGCTTTCCACAATACACTTCTCAGGTACGTTCATCAAAGCCGATGGAAGTCTGATGTATAAATGTGTCCGAGCTAAAGAGCTCTAGTCTGCCCTCATCCACACAGTGCTGAGCTTTATCTTTTAGTGTATACACTTTGAACAGGATGTTGATGAAAGCAGACATCTGGGATAAAAGTAGTGACCATGAAAAATCCTCAACCTCAGCCAAAGTCCCCTCCAGCCCCTCTCCTGGCCCTACTCCCACTGTGTCGCTCCCACGTTGCCCCCTGAACGCCGCCTTGCACTTTGGGCGTCATGTGTGGCTGAGGTGATTGGTGGCACTTGGTCAGCACCGGCGTCAATGGAGGCCAAGCTGAGTCACAGGGTGGCCGTGGGCTTTGGCAACCATGTGAGTTATCTTAAAACGTCTCTTCAAAGCTCAACCAACTCCTCTTGAACCAAAAAGCTCAACTACACCCACACCTCTGTATCTGTTCTTGAAGCATTAGAGAAAATGAGCTGAGGAAAACATTTGAATGGCATGCTTCCAAGGGGACACAGGCCAGGTGAGAATAGAAACAAACAGGAGACCCTCCCTTCAGACAGAGGAGGCCGGGATATTTACTCACTTGTTTGTGTACACTTTCATTTCCTTCTCCGGCCTCCCCATTTGTTCTCCTGCTTTATCTCCTTTCGACAAGATGTCACTGTCTCCATGCCTGTGGTCCTGTTTAGACAAATACCCAAGCATTATTCAGAGGGCTCTTGCCTTTGATGGCTGTTGCAGTCACTCCAAATAATTTGTGAAATGTAGAAAATGTTTTTTTTAGTTTTGGGTTATAGTCCTGCTAGAGAGTGCTGATAGAATACATTTTCTCTCTAAAGTACTTGAATCCTATCTACTTTGAGTTCCCTCTCCTTATATGTTTGTACACTCACATCAAGGGAGTCACACAGGCACCAAGGTTTGCATTCTTATACCATCATGCAGTCCACCAAAATGCATCCCCTTTCACTATTTCAATCAGGTAGTTGAGAGGCTTCAGGTGGACATGTGGAAATGTACACCATGCAGGCAGACCCATTGATAGGGTTGTCTCTGTCTGTGGTATGACCCAGGTCTGATCATGTAGATAGGATTGTCTCTGTGGTATGACCCATGTTTGATCACAGAGATCAGCCGGTGAACAGTACAACAATGGCAACCTGGCAAGTGTTCCTATGGAATGATGATCCGCAGGCTGCTGAGGATGTGGAGTGTAAACTACTACTACCCCCCCCCCTCCTCCTCCTCCCATCATCTGTTTGGGAGTTCACGGCACGGTAATTATACAGCAGGGATAATCAGAGCGGAGTGACTGATTGTAGAGAGCTGTGTTTGTTTATCCTGGGAAGTCAAGTCACAGCAGGTCAACATCACAGAGAGATGTCTGTTATGTCTATACATGGTTTGGGAAGCAACACAAACAAAGGGCTGCAGGTGTGTCTGTCACCTCCTAGTGTCGGCAACATGTGCAGTGACATGTAGGGGTCACACCTAGTGCTGCGGAGACACCAGCAGCGCTGAGAGCCTTTGGTGAGCTCCCCCGAGGAGACACCAGCAGTTTGCCACAGGAGACATGAGAGGTAAATACAAAGCAGAGCCTCCTGTGTTGTGTGTGTGCACTGGGCTGACCTCGCAATAACACTCCTCCTGATGTCTTGACATTTCTATCGTGGCGCCGGAAAAGGCCTTCGGTCATCTTTGTTATTTTCCCTGGAGGTGATCTTTGCTCCCCATTGTGTTTGCGGAGCACACCACACATCATTTACCCAATGCAGTCTCCGCTCCACGCTACGGGCCTCACCTTGTTGATTTTCTTGCTCTTCTGCCCGCCTCTCAGGTCTTGGTCAATCCAGAAGAAAAGCTCCCATTAATCCCCTCTGTATCGAAACCTGCCACCCCCAGGCCTTACTGCTACAGAGGCCGTACATGGTTGGGGTTTGATCACAGAGGTTTTAACCTGGAGACAGTCATACATAAACGGAGACTCACTACCATGTGTCATGTGTTTGTATGGGTTTGTGTGTGTGTGTATGTGTAAAGGATAAGCTACACATTGGGTTCATTCAAGTTGTGGTTGCAGCACCAGTACATGGGTGAAGTGAAAAAGTTGTCTGATACCCAGATGTCTTGGAAAAACCTATTGTGTCAGAGCAATGCATGCAATCAATCATAGTGCCTTACCATTCAGATTACTTCCAGCAAATGTGCTGCAAAAGACCGATATGCAATGTCAATGTGGGATTGCCTGCTCGCTTTTACAACCAGAATAGATTGGCCCTGAAATTGTATTTGTTTAGAAAATTGCAGAGAGTGTTCAGGGAAAATCTATACGACCTCCCGATGATCAGCAGGCAATTGTGTGGACAGATTTCAATCTAGACAGGGCAGGTGAAATAGATAGTTTTGTAAAGTTGGAATGTGGGCATTTCAGTGTTCTGACAACTAAAGTTGAATACTAAGTGGACATTGTTTGCTATTTAGGTTGCAAGACAAGAGGTGTGCTGTTCTTCCTCATGGCAGGACTCCTGTCTCCTGTTGGTCTCCTGACCCTGTTCTTGAGCCAGCCTCAGAGCATCTACAGGTTGGGCTGCAGGGCTTCAGACGACAGCCTGGGCCACGTCTCATAGCTCTAAGTAGCTGACGACTTGTCGTGCACAAGAGCTGCATTTTGGAGAACCAGAACAGAGCAGGGCTGTAGGAGACACTTTTCTCATGTCAAACCCTACAAGTCTAGACACACACACACACACACACACACAGTCATACAGTCACACACAAACACACACATGTACACACTCCTCCTGACAGACATGCACTTTTATAAAACATGGGCAGCCCAGCTCAGGCATTTAAAAGGAACATTTTCTCATTATTTATAACTGAGTTCTATAATTCCAACAGGAACCATTTTAACTAAGCTATCTGTTTGAATTGCTATACTTTTATTGTTGCCTACAGGGACATGTAATTAACAGAAGGGGATTAATAGTGTGTTTGTTTGAATGTCGCCCACTCAAGTGGCTGACCCTTAAGTGATAGGGTGAATTTGAAGCAGAACAGTTCTAATGTTTGCCCCAGGCTTTCTGCTCGCCTCCTCTCTGTCTTCCGCCTCTGCTCAAAACAAAGCTTTTCACATGCCATTTATACTGATATACTGAACGAATGGCGGGCCAAAAAGCTCTTCTCTAACCTACAATCTCCTCATGACAAACCACATTTTTCACAGAATTTTCTTTGTTAATTTCCTTTTTAAAATGTCTTTCTAACTTGTGAGTCAAGCCAGGCTTAAAATCCCATTTAGAAGCACAGCTCTACTATACACAAATCCTAATAGGCTAACATGATTCTCTTCATTAAATAGAAGACGATAGAAGGAAAAAAGCTTGCTTTTGCTTTTTCAGATATGGCTGATGGTGGGAGGCAGGATTTTTGTGCATGCACCTGCAGTCCTAAAGCCTGTTTAGAGTGAGAAATGGTCTCTCCCCCCCTCCCCACCACCACCATTAACAGCACTTCACATAGGAGGAGGAGACCACTCGGAGCCTCGGGTCGAAGCCTCAATCAGGTTATAACTTGAGCATTACGCTCACACTTTTTCTTTGGAAGGCCCCTCATCAATAGTGCACCACTCCCTGTTTCCAGCAGTAGCTACTGGCGGTGTACATTGTGCTCTGCCAGCAGCAATATGCATCACGATGCCCTCCCCCTTAGTTACACAAGCTCTACCTGCTGGGGGGGAGCTCAATGGATGCACTTGTGCACGGGCACAATTTAACACCCATGGTGTAATCGCAACTAGAATGTGGGAGAGATCATTTTGAAATCTTATAGTTCATACTGTACCTGTATATACGTAACTTGACATTGATAGTAGCTGAACATAAAACAGCTATCAGAAATGGCAACATGGATTACACTTTTGCAGGGTATTTCAAGGAAAGAAAACCTTTGGCTCTGCTGGCTCCCATAAATTCATAGGGATTGAGAGTCACCCTAATCCTAGGGGCGGCAATATCTTAAATCAATTATTGAAAAGGGAAGCATATTGGATATATTCTCTTGGCTCTTTGGAGCCACATGGTTTAAATGAGGCTTTAGACTTAAGTCCCTTTTTGTGACGTGTGCCACTGTGCCTAATTGGAACCTTTTTCCTACAGATGACTGCCTCCATCTGTACTTTTACAATTTGTACTCTTCTATGTATCAACCTATACAATTGAAAGATTATGGACAAGTTTTATTTAAATTTGGTATTAAGTATTGTTGCTGTTGCTTGTTGCTTTTTGGTAGTGTGTTTGTATTGGAAGAACTTGTGGCCTCTTGACCAATCAACCTGAATATTTAAACACACACCTGATGATAACCGGGGTGAATCTGATGAAGCTACCTCAGTATTTAAACACACCTGATGATGACCTGGGTGATTCTGATGAAGCTACCTCAGTATTTAAACACACACCTGATGATATCCTGGGTGAATCTGATGAAGCTACATGTGAAACGCGTAGTTTGCTGCTTTTTTTATGTAATGTACTAAATAAAGTATCCTGGTGTTCGCTGGAATTATATTTGTGTATATATATCTATATATAGCTATAGATATATATATATATAAAATAGAATATGCAATTATATGATCCCTCTACGCTCTATTTTTAGATTATTTTCAGATTTTATTTATGATAAACACAACCTGCCGAACTGAACTTCGGCAATAGCTATATTAAAGAAAGGTATCTTTATAGATCTCTATACATAGTATACATCTACTGTATATGAATATCATTCTCCTGCTTCTGACCAGGTGCTGGCTGCACAGTCCTGTAAATGTTGCAATGGGATGAATTTTCACCAGGCAGAATAGACAATTTCTTTCAGCTCAACTGAGGAGCAACCGATTGCCTATGGACTGCAGGCAGTGAGACGGCATGCTCTGGATCTGCTGTGAATCTGCCAGGCACTTCTTCTTCCCAGAGCTTGCCATATTTCTTCATTAATAAGGATTGGACTGCCAGGACCCAATTTGGGGCACAGGAGTCAATCGCTGAAGGCTTCACAGCGATGAGCCCAGTCAAGGGAAACCAGGAAAGCTTTACAGTATTACACATATACAAACACACATGCCATTGATAATTTAGTGCAAAATTATGTATAAATTATAAATAAATACCTTTTTGACTCTGAATGATCTCATGTTACACATCATGAACAATTCTTCTTCTACACACACCACTTGGAAATTAGATCAAATCAAATTTGATTTCACATTTTATACACAAAATAAATTTGATGTACTTTACACAAGGCAAGCAGAAACATACAAAGAAGAAACTAATAAATATTTTAAAACAATTATAATAAGAGAAATACAATCGCCTGAAAGGAACAATTCAAGCATTATTTTTTAGGAATAGCCAAGAGAAGACCATTACAATAGGTCAGCCAACTAGTAATAAATGCATGAATTTAAGTCATGTTTTGAGGTGATAATATCCAGATTTTACTACCAAGTTGATGTGGCATTTGAAATTTATGTCTGAGTCAATGATGACAACAAGATTTCTAGCTTGGTCCTTAGTTTTCAGAGACATGGACTCAAGGTGTGATCTAACTTTTAGCCTTCCCTCTTTAGCACCAAAGATATATAGCTCTGTGTTTTTCTTTATTTAGCTAAAGGAAATTCTGGCAAATTTGAACAGTGACTGAAGCACATGTCCCACACAGATGGGCACATTTTCCTGCCATAGCTCAGTGAAGCTGCTACGAAGTGGTGTTTTTGTGGAGGAGCTGTTGGTCCTGTGTTCTGAGGGGGCCTGTCTCTCCCAGTCCTGAGCAGCATGGAGCGTCATCCATCACTGTCGGCTTTAATACTGGGATCCCCATGGCTCCCATGGCACATAGGCTCATAGGGGTTTTGTTTGCGGCTTAAATGTTTATGTTTTCAGACTTGTTATTCTCTGACGTTTTCCTGTCAGAGTGCGTAGAAGCAATTTCAGTGTAACAGGCACTATTAAAACGCCTCAGCACGGTGCTGCATTTCTCTTTCCCTTGCTAACTAAAGGACCCCAGCTCTGCTTGTTGTTTGCCTGTAAAAACAATCTCTGACCTAAATTACGCTGCATTGTTATAAGTGCTTTATATCACCTGCTCCAACAATGGTAACCTAATTATGCTAAAGCTGCCTGTTAGTCAGTCTTTTGCCCATGATCCTGACCTCACCATGTGGAGGGGGGAGCACTGCTTACCTCCATGGGGCAACAGACTGGCTGGCTTGGATTGGCAAGGCTTGGCGTTTAGCCGGCGGAGGTGTGGAACACGTTCTGGGTGTTGTGGTACAGACAATAGTCTTATATTGCTCTAATACTGTATATGTTATGTGTTATCTATATCTACATTCCTCCAGACAAATGATGAATGTACAATGTAGGCTGACAGAAAGAAGACTGATAAACTAAGGAAAGTGATTTAACAAAAAGAAAGAACAGAGCAATAACATGAGAGAAGGACAGACAGAGCGGTGAAGCTGGCTGAGCGATGTGATGGGGACCCAGTGTTGAGATGTTGATGGAGCAGTAGTAGCAGGGTAACTGGACTCCCACAGCGTATCAGAGCAGATGAGCCACCTGAGGCCACACTCACCCCCAGCTCTGCTGCTGCACCTACAGCCACCTGGCTCTTCAACAGAACCCACGATGAAGCCGACTCCTGCTCCAGATATGTCAGCACCAAGGCTGTGCTACTTACTGGATAATTAGTTTCAACTACCCATAGCCATCATTAAATATTTCTTTATAAAAGCTTTCGAAAGGAACCTTTTTTCAGGGTTAGTAACATTAGAGCCGCTTGCTTTATTACTGTCAGTTTTAACATATATCACATTTGGGACGCTCGCAATGACTTTGGTGGTAAGGTTAGCATGTTTCTTGCGAACACTTAAATGTTTCTTGCCGTGGACTTATATTTCGTGCCAAGATGCAGATACAATTATATTACATATTTTCTTAGTTCAATATCCCAGTTAGACATACTCTACTTAATCGGTGCGAGTCACATTTGAGTGCAGACCAGAAACTAAGGACAAAGAGCTGTATCAAAAAATAGTTTTTTTTTTAAATCACATGGTTAGCAGCACTCATTTGCCAGCCTTGTGAAATCTGCAGTGTTGCTACGTCATTCAAAGTGGACATTTCTACCATTGTTATTGTTTTTGGTTAATGGAGTGGAGATCGCAGTACACAGTTGCAGCATACTAATAGTTAATAAAAGGATTGACCCAGTGTCCTCAATGTACAGCAGAACAGAGTCACTTCACCCACATCGTTCTTCTGCGTTGATGGTGGTTGAAAATGCTTTTGAACGATGACGCTTTTGACCTTAGCTAGCCATATGCCTGACATTGTAGCTTGTCACATTTTACACAATGTTTGTTAAATACTGATCCGCCGATCCTAAGCAATTAGGTTTCTTGATCATAACCCGGGTCGAGTACCCCTTTCACACCAAAGTCGCAACCCGGGTCATATCGGCTTGTCTGGTTTGAAAGGGGTATAACTGTAGAGCCAGCAGAGTGAGTACTGTCTCGTTCCAGGCTCAGTTATATCTGGACACAACCACATACAGTTGAGTGCACCTGGTAGTAGCCCAGATCTAACTCTAGCAGGGCGGTACCATGGAGAGTGCTGTGCACAGCAACGTTGGTGCTAGTTCTTAGCATGCTGTACCCAAACGCAGCCAAAGGGGATCAGGGTTTTTAAAGTGGATTCAACACCAGCTATTGAGGTAGCAGGTTAGGGAGAGGGTTGAGTCAAAAAGGTGAGGACACACACACTTTTAAATACCTACATTTACATGTGAGGACACACACACACACTTTTACACTAACATACACGCAGAGGGCCTGTAAAGCCGCAATCATGTGATAAGAAATTTGCGTTTGGTTCACCGCAAGGTAGGGCGCAGAGCATAGTGCAGACACCAGTAAAGCACAGCGCAGAAAAAAAAAACTTTCACCTGGGAGCAGGGCAGCAAGCTAGTTTCAGAATCTTTCTGGCCACGTCACACACAGCTGCTATCTCAGTGGTTGCGTTTTAAATGGTCAGCGGCAACCGAGGTCAAAGTTAAAAGAATTTTTATACAATTTTAACTATGAGCTTAGAGTAAAAGTGACAATTTCAGGCGGCGCGATGCCGAGGGTACCACAGCGCAGAGTTGGGCGTCAACGCTCAACTTCAAAGGAAACAATGGCATAGCCATCGCAGCGCAGGTTTAAATCATGTGAATGCACCATAATCCTTCCACTTATCTAGAACATAACAGCAGGTACTGACCCTTTTGTATGATCATTTAGCTATCGTCCCGAGACTCTATGGAAACCCTGCTAAAGAAATACAAATTCTCAAACCCTTTCCCATACCTCTACGACCTCCTGTCTTTGGTTTGTTAGACAGGACTTACCCCCTGTTGTTATTGCTCTCATTTTGGCGAACAAGAGGGCATACATTTTCCCCTTAATCACTCTCTCGTCAGTGGAGAAGGGAGAGCGGGGAGCAATCTAATCTAATTATGGCACTCAATTTCCCATCTCAGGTTGCTCTGGTCTCTCTCTCTCTGTCTGTCCTGGTCACGGCTGAGTCACAGTTCTTCTGCCCTGCCAGCGCGGCTAGCTATTTCCCCCCACCGGATTGATGTCTGTCAGCCTCTCCCCTGGCTCCAGCAGGGTCTTCCATGACAGCAATGAACTGCAGTCTAGCAGAACTCTCTAAACAGATCAGCCCAAAGGGCTCCAGAGTGAGTCTCAGGTTACCATTGTGTCTGCTGTAGGAGCCCCAGTCAGCTTTGCTTAAGATGCCGTTTGCATGGGATTTATTGCTCACGGACGCTTTCACCTGGTTTCCTCCACATTGATTGGCTCTTCATAAGCAGTGTGGGAGGTCAATAGCGCAGAGCAGGAACTGACAGTAGACAGCAAACACTGCTCATTCACTTGTTCTATGCGACTTCAAAAATATGTTAAAACGTTTTTTATTAAGTTTAACTTAGTAATGTACTATTGCAAAACAATATAATTAATTTGGAAATTACTTCATATTTTTATTTTTTGAATGTACAGTAGCATTTTTTTTTTAAGATAGAGAGACAAAGGGGAGAGATCATTTAGAAACTACGAAATACAATGTAATATTTTCATTGCAAACAATGTAAAATATTATTAATCACTGGTTAATATTAAACAATTTCTTAAATAAGATTTTTCATTGTTATTGACATTCAAAGTCAAAGTCTTGTTTTCAAGAAATATCTCTTTCTCTCTCTCTCACACACACACACACACACACACACACACACACACTTTTACAGGAATAGACTTGAACAAACACAAATTTAGAAGAAATCAAATAACAGTAAAAACCAACTCTAAAGCAGGTAGGATCTTTATAATGGGATTTTGATGAGATTGATCCTGTTTGGTCAGATCTCCCCAGTGGATGTAGAACACAGCATTAGACTGCACTGCTCCTCATTAAATTAACAAGGGTTAAGGCTTAAATCTTTATTTGTACAATAATGTTATTATTTCAATAATTGCACATTCTGTAACATCTACTTTATTTTGAGGGAGCCATTTGAAGTATTAATTTCATTTGGGAAAGGTTTACATAAAATGTTATATCTAAACATAAAGACATAATGGGCTCATACAATTAAATATATATATATATTCAAATAGGTATCTGTAATTGACTGGGTCTGGTTGGCCGGCTGGCAGGCAGGCAGGCAGCCTGGAGTCGATCTCACTCTCTAGACAGATGAGAGGCGGATGCTCCATTTATATTCTAAGAAGAGCTCTCTGCCATCCTCTGTTCTCCTACCCACCTGCCACCATATCTCTCTGCTTGTGTCATTAGCATTAACATGCTTTCATCATGGAGGGATACTGCACAGCCCCTTCCCTAGGGGTTAACACAGCACAAATAGACTCTCTAGATCTGTAGTGCACTATATGGGCACACACTGTATGCTGATGTGTACTGTGCTCTGCGTGTTTTGTATAGAGATAAAACTAGGCCGTAGTGTAGTTGGTTGTGCAAGAGCCTGACATGCATGACATGAACTATATTAATGTTTGTACTCTGTTTTGTGTTTTGGGTTATTAATTAAAGGACACAGAGCCACTGTTGAATGGAGTTGAGGTATGTCTGAATGGGTCCGATAGAATCAGGAAAGCTAATGATGAGCTCCAGCCGTTAATACATCAGCCAAACGTGGGAGAAAGGTCCCTTAACATCGGCATGGACGAGCGCCACGTCACCAATTAGCTAAGCTAACAACCAAGTACATTAGCATTCTAATATAGAACACATACAACTTTCAAAATAGACCTACTAGTGTGTGAGATCATACCATCTCGATAAAAAGCTACGTTTATCCTTGAAGCAGAAGGAGAACAAGTCCCAACACATAACATCCTTAAAAGGTCAAAGGTTGACATCAAACAACTCAAATTCGCTCAAAATAAGAATGCTGCTGGCAGATGTAAAATAATCCTGGTAACAGCCATGACTAGTAGACCGACTGGGAATGCCCAGCAGCAGCTCACCCACTCAGACAGACGCAGACTATTTTCAAATTTGAGCAGTGAGGGGCGCGCACAGTTGTCATTGGTCAGTTTCCTGGATGAAAGTCATATTAACCTAACACGCTATAAGCAACCAACACAGTCAATAGCAAAACATTTGTAAAGAATGTGTTTAATGTTTGATAGAGTTTAAATGTAATATTACACATAAATATGAAACTAAGATTTACAAAGAAAAATTTTATATTCTTAGTATGGTCATAAACCATACTAAAAAACAGTGTTTTTAAAAAAAAAATTGTGTATCAGTTTTACATGAAAGAAATACCTACAAATCATAATAAAATGTTGAGTAAAGAATGTATTTACTATTTCATATATTTGTGGTGGTCTTGTATTTTTGTTAATCAACATTTAAGTTCTGCAATATCTCAATAATCTCAAGCCTATCCAGTTTTATGTGTGTTTTATGTGTTTGTTTTACTTGACTGCAGAATGAGCCCTATATCAGATTCCTAAGTCTTGAAGAATGTTGTTGATTCAGATCTTGGGTGAGAAGTGTTAAAAGACATAGACCAGTCTCACTGATTATACTATAATCCTCAATAGACTTTTGAGTGCTGTTCCTTGTCTCAGCCAGAGCTTTCTTTTTAATTGACTTCACCATGGGGCGAATGAGAAGAAAATGAATAGATAAATTACCCTAATGGAGGGAAATGGAGTGTGAAGACAGACATTCATCCGAGCATTGTGTGGGATGTGGTGCATCGGTAAATTGAAAGACAACATGATTTCAGCTGCTGCTTAAGACAAATTCTACTTTGATTATGGGAAATGACATAATATGAGCCATGAATGCAATTTCACAATAGGCCATTCATTTTTGGTCCAAGCAGAGAAAAATAACTTAAAAGGGTTTTAGCAAAGGCAGTGAAAAGCGAATTCCACTAGAAAATAGAGAGATCAAACACTATTTGCTCATGGAAAATGTACTGGAGTTTTTTTGTCAAGCTTATTCAAATGAAAAGAGGACAAAGTCTACTGTTCAGACTGTGTCCTGTAATGCTGGGAGGCTAGTGGCTGAGTTTATGCACCAGCCAAATGTCACGTGTGCTCAGCTTACTAAAACCATTCAGAGCAGCCAATGAGCAGGAACACAGAGGGGGGCCAACATAAAGTTAGGCTTCCAATGAATAAAGCCAAAGGGCAGATGAAGGTGGGGGTGTAAGAGGAGATGGCAGTGGTTCAGATCCAGTGAGCTGTTCTCATTCTTTCCTTTGCTCTTCAAAGCCCTGCCGGAAAAGGCAAGGGGGAGCCTTTTCAGGTGCTTTCAATGAAATGGTTGCTTTTGACAGGGCAAAGTTACACAACTGTGGAATTCAACACCTCAGTGAAGGTTTGTTTTAGAGACAATTTACTGTCAGAAGGGTAAGAGAATGTAGGTCCCATTTTTCTTTTAACTTTTGAAGCATATTTGTCTTTCATCTCAACCAGTCCCTTTCGTTTTCCCCCCTAATTTTCAATCTATTCTCTCTCGCTCCTTTCCGTGTTCCTTTTCATGGCTGCTTTCCAATTACAACCGTGCGTCAAATGAAATTACCCATTCACGCACCTGCCTAATGGAATCATCAATCACGTCATTGTTCTACATGATTTCTATATCACTTCTCACAGATTGACACACTACATACCATTAGTAACATTGGATCTACAGGAAGGCTCATTCTTATACAGAATGTCCATAGGACTCGTTCACAGGACATTATCACCCTTGATGGCCCAAAAGTGAAAACAGAACTTAGGAAAATTGCTTTCAGATTTATGCTCCAGAAAAAAATGGAACAAGGTTCAACAGGATTTCAAGATAGAGTAGTGTGTTTCAGTTGAACAATTTCAGGTTGTATTGGAGGATAAGGGAGTTAGCCAGTGTTCTTGTTTTGTTATTGTACCGTATTGTAAATATTGTAAGACATTTGTATTTGTTTATTTAAATGTTTTATTGTTGTCATGTTGTTTTGTTGCCGTTACATACATTCAGTCTTTAAAACAGGACACTGCTGGAAAAGAGAGTATCAGTCAGTACCCATGTATAAATAAAACAGATCACTGCTGGAAAAGAGAGTGTCAGTCAGTACCCATGTAAAAAATAATACATTTAAAAAAATGATTTCCGATGATGATTTCAGTCATAGTAATAATAAAAGGCAATTGTGTCACTGTACCACATTACATGAAAGACATTCCTTAAGTTTTAGATACTGTACCTAAAAAGTCAAGTTACAAGACCCTGGTCCAAACACTGGGTGACAGCGTTCTTTCTCAGTCCAGAACAAAGACATTATTGATTTCCTAGTCTAAAGGCTCTGTGGAATTGTAAGGAAATGAGCCTCTTGGATATCAGAGGATTGATGGCAATCAGCAACAACGACCTAGAGTGTGGCGCTTGTTCCACCTGATTAACGCGCTCGCCACATGGAGAGGGCTTACTGATGACTCAGTTGATATGTGAGGGTAGAGTGGAGCATACTGTCAGGCACCTCGGACAGGAATGCACCTTGGACTTACTCTTAAAGGCTCAGATTTGCTTAAGATTTGACTCAAAACCCAGGAATGGGATTTAGCCCCAGATGCCCTGTATGTTTCTAATCCCGACCCATGGCTTCTGGTCTAGTGGTAGTATTTGGTTATGGAGGCAGAACAGGACCTGAGTGGTAGTGGTCTGGCCGGGTTGTGGCCAGCAGTGTAAATTCAAGTGGGGCTATTAGGCTGTGAAACTCCCCTACAATTCTTGTTGATTTTCTTAATCAATAGTTTTTGTTTGACTTGCAGTAGCGCCCCTTTTCGAAGTTCCTGCCTCGCCAGCCAAAACGTGCCCATCCCCAGGGATCAGCCATTTCCCTGGGCCCTAACCCCTCTATTTCACCCTGGGTGGGATTTACACGGCACCTATCAAAGGTGGCTAAAACAAGTGTTTATCTGTGGTTAGCCAGTGATTGGTGCTCTCTTAGTCTGGGCCAACGATTGCTATGGCTGACACGTGGCTCTCTCCACAGCCTTTAAAAAAAGAATCCAACAAACCAAAAGCCACATTATTGGATTATAGAAAGATTTCATGAAAAAGAACTCCCTTCTTGCTACATGCATAAAAACACTTTTGTTGACATTTTCTCAATATTCAGCGTACTATGTCCAGAGGCTTTTAGCTCTGTTATTAAAAGCCTGTACACATCCATTATGTGCAAATCAACAACAAAGGGGCCAACCCTGGTTTCTGCTCGACACCTTTTGTTCCAGCACAGCGCAGTGTACAGCCACATCCATTTGTTTGTCCTCCATATGTTTTATTCAGTCACTAATGGACCAAGCTTTCCCTTGAGTTCCCTTTGACAGGCTTTTCTATTGTTAAAGAGAAACTTTCAGGTCAACAATCTGCTGGCATTGTTCTGTGTGAGCCTGCCGTTGATTGGGTACTTTCACGTTGTACCTATTATAGGGACATTATAAAAATTCTACATTTCATTAGAAATACAGGTAACACCAACCTGACAGTATTAAAAGGAACTATCTAATGATGTAGGCTTTGTAAACTGTAATAAGGTGTAGATTGCTGTGATATTATGCACCCAGCTGCCTCAGACTGGAGGAATTCTTCTGAATGCACCGTCTATCACAGCGTTCTACTATTGTGGGCTAAGCGTAGGTGCAGTGCAGTTTGATGACATCCCTGCAGCACACTATACTTAAAGCAATTTCTTTAGCACTTGTCACACCCTCTCTACTGTAATCAGTCATTGTCTGGTGGAGCCGTGCTGCATTGCTGTGCACTATGGTAGATACGTCTCTAGTCACTCAGTTCTTCTTCATCACACCACAACAGGCGATGCCATGTCTCATTCACCTGACAGGGAAGCACTTAGTTAGACATACTCTGTTTCCCCAGGGACACTGGCATTGCTCAACATATTACATCTATGCGTCATAAAAACACAAAGACCTTCAATTTCTCATAAAAGCAGTGATAAAAGTTTGACTGGACGTTGAATTGGAAG